>PVKS010006530.1:0-77915 GCA_004027875.1 Aplodontia rufa | reverse complement strand
GGTATTCTCCCAAAAGAGTTAGAATCAGCGTATTATAGTGATGTGGCTTCCTCAGTGTTTATAGCAGCTCAATTTACTATAGCTAGATTATGGAACCAACCCAGATGCCCCTCACTCGATGAGTGGATACAAAAACTTTGGTACAAATATACAATGGAATACTACTCGGCAATTAGAGAAGATGATATTATGGCTTTTGCAGCCAAATGGATGGAGATGGAAGGAATTATGCTAAGTGAAGTATCCCAATCTCAGAGACTCAAGGGCCGAATGGTATCTCTCATCTGTGAAAGCTAGAATACATCAGGAAGCAGTATGTTAGACGGCTAAGCTAATAATAACTTCAAATTGATGATTCTCAACGCAACAGGGAGATTACTCCCTAGGACACATGAAGGCATAGAGAGGGGGCTGGGGGGAGGGGAGAGGAAGAAATCCTAGGAGACTGGAGGATGGGAATATGGTGGAATAATCTCAGAAGGAGATCTCTGTCCTTCATGAGACATCCATTTAACTCAGGAGTTCTTCTGGGGGAAACAGCAATAGGTGGAATCCAAGCTGGACATCCATGATATGGCATTAGCCCGGGATAACTAAGTATATATACATTGGCTCTTGAATGTTTGATAATGTTTCCCCCTCAATTGTATCTCTATATCCATCTAATAAATAAAAAAATAAAATAAAATAAATTAAAGAAAAAAATCTTGGCTTTTAATTGGTTGATTCTGAGAAACTCGATTTGTCAAAGGACAGATTCACATTTCTTTTTGAAACTCACTTCTTTTTCTCTCTAGTTTTGAGTACTTACTTTGGAGCACTTTGAGCTTATTGGTCATCTGTAGGAGTATTCTCTTTTCCTGGGCCATTTAATTCAATAAAAGCATTTACTTGAAGTTACCTTTAGCTGTCAAAGGGTTTTTTTTAAAAGTGCAAGATACCTGTCTTTCAATGTATCTCTCAATATTGGATATAAGACTAAATGGCCTTTTTTTTATACATGACATAAAAGAACAAAATAGGAAAACAGGGGGGAAAGTCACAAATATTTTTAAATCATTTGCTTGTAGACCATACCAATATACTAAAACCACTATTTTCATTTTCAGATTTAATATGGACTTACCACTTCTGAGGTGAGTTTAGATCAACCTTAGGCCACTTGCCAGCTCCTCTCTTCTCTCTTCCCTAAGGGTTTTAAAAGTCTCTCTTGGTAGGATAGCAGAAACATGAGAGATCACTAAGATTTGACATTTCCTTTTGTTAAACTTACAGGTATTTTAAAGTGTGGCCATTTACTATTATCAAGTTATTTTGATGATTTTTTATGTAGCTTTATTCATTTTTTCTTCCTGTTAAGTTTTGGGAGAAGAATTTTTGAAAACAAGGATGTAGATATCTGGCAGTGAATAAGTTACATCAAATTAAATATATATGTGTCCATACAATTATCAAATCTAAGAATCCATCAAATTTAAGATATACCATTATTTTATGTATAATTTAGAAAGTTTAAGAAAATGTTGCAAATTAAAATGCAACATGATATTGTCTGAAAGAAACAGACCCAGTTTCAATGATGTTGAAATTTCAGTGGGAAAAGATGTCTCAGAATCAATGAATTATTAATGGATACATTTAGAGCTATCTATTTAAAAAAAAACTTTATGATAACATGTCAATCAAATTCATTGATTAGCATTGGCAAACCAAGATCTAAAAAACATATTGTCTTTGTAGTCTGAACGTTATTTCTTTATATCAAATATGAGTCTTAACATTAGGAGAAAGGAAGATATCAAATTTTAGGTGAATCAATTAAATATTTGGGATATGGGATTTTCTACAGTCAGTCAACAATAACCTGTGTCATTCTGAAATATCTTGAAGTGCAGCCAAGTTTCTTCTACATCATTGTACTGCCAAAGGAATATAAAATAAAAATAATATACCAATTTCACAGAGTCATAATGAGGATTAAATAAAATAATGTAGATGGGTACATCATGATGATGTAAAAAGAGCATTAAGTTTGGATTTTAAAATCTAAATTCTGGCTGTCACTTGCTAGCTCTTTATATATGAAAATATTAATTATTTCTAAGCCCAAATTTTGATTTTTTTAATATGGGTTTAACAATTCTTCATTTAGAAGTTCTTCATTTAGAAGTTCTTCCATTTTTGTTGCTATTGTTTTACTTTGTTAGCCCAATTAGTTCATAAAATTCAAGCACCATTACTGACAAGGTAAGGACAATCTGATGAATCGTACCAAAACTTGTTTTCCTTTGTTGTTTAGGGGTTGATCTAAACAGTTTCAGCAGACCCTGTTGGATTGTCTAACTAGCCTCTCATCTCTGAAAATGATCACAGCTTTCTGGACTCGCGATAAATAGATTTCTGTTCTATGACCTTCCCTGCCCATAATGATTTGGTTTAAGGGTAGATATGAATCTAACCTGGAAAAAATCTATTTCCAGCTTCTTGAGATTTGTAATTTTGAACTAAAATCACTAAGATCTGTTGATAGCAGAGTCATCAAAATGGCAGGCATGTGGAGTAAATACCTAGAGTTGCCTTGATTTATGGAGGAATCTTATTCAAATATTACTTGGATTTTGTGAGATTCAACACTAATGCATTAGAACTTTCTTTTCTAAAGATAGTGATGATCTTGGTTTGGGTTACATGCATTAAGAACTTCACTTAAAACAATTGGAAACAGATTAAGAAAAGGTACCCACTGTTTTTTATATACCAACACTAAAAGGCAAATGAACTAGTAAAAAATATTTCATGACAATGACAAGAACACATTATACAAAGGTTAAATACATCATTCAATACATAATTTCCCTATCTTATTCAGAAGATATCAATAACAACATTACTGCATGATTTTTGTGAGAATTAAAGAAAATAATATGTTAAAGTGTTTAACAACAATAACACAAAAACTAAAAACCTCATTAGAAAACTGTTGGAATGAATTAATTTAATAAAGGCTGAGGATACAAAATCAACATACAGAATGCAAGTATGACTATGTAAAAATGAATCCCATTAATATATATAACTAAAATGTGCCAATAAAAACTTTAAAATTCAATATATTATCTCTCAAAATATCAACATACAAAAATCAGTAGTGACAACAAATCATGTGAAAAAATCAAGAAAACAATCCTATTTATATTAGCTACAAAAATAATAAAATACAAGGGAATAAATTTAGCCAACAAGCTGAAAAACCTGTACATTTGAATTATAAAATATTGATAAAAATTGAAAGGGACACAAAGAAATGAAAAATAACCCCACATTCATGGATTGGAAGAATTAAAACTATTGCTAAAATATTATACTACCTAATCTACAGATTCAATGCAATCCCTATCAAAATTGAAATGACATTTTTCAAAGAAACGCAAGAAACAATCCTAAACCACAAAAATCCCAAACAGCCAAATAAACTTCAGCAAAAAGAATGAAGCTTCAGGTACCATACTGACTTCAAAATATACTGCAAAGTTACAGTTATCAAGCAGCATGGTAATGGCATAAAACAAACCAATGGATCAATGAACAGAATTAAAAGGCCAAAAATAAGTCAATGCAATTATGGTCAATAGATTTTTGACAAAGTCACCAAGTATATAAAGAAGGAATAAAAACAATATACATAAATGTAGACAGAAGAGTCTCTTGGTTTGGGAATATGAAATATCCATGTGCAGAAGAATGAAACATTCTACACTGTATATAAAGGCCATTCAATAGGGATTTATCCCTTTTCCCATACTAAATATAAATAATTTCAAAATGGATTAATGTCTTAAATGTAAGAAAACACACAGGGAAAGCTCCATGGTATTGGAATAGGCAAAGATTTTTATGGATATTATGACCAAAGCACAGGCAAGAAAAACAAAAATACATAAGTGGAGCTACAACAAACAAAAAGCTCTGCAGAGCCAAGGATATAATCAACAAAATGTAGAAACAATCTGTAGAATGGAAGGGAATATTTGCAAACCATACAGTTGATAAGGAGTTAATATGCAAAATATATAAGGAACTCTACTTCAATAGCAAGAAAACAAATAACCTCATTTTTAAAATGGACAAAAGAATTTAATAAACATTTCTTCAAAGAGGACATACAATGGTCAACAGGCATATGAAAAATTGTTCAACATCACTAACTATTAGGGAAAAACAAATCAAAAACACAAAGAAATATAGGATGGCTAAAATCAAACAGACTGAAGATAACAAGGATGTGATGAGGATGTGGTAAAAAAAAAAAAAAAAAAGGAAAGGAAAGGAAAGAACATTTCCACATTGTTGGAAGGGACAGTAAATTAGTATTGCCATTGTAGAAAGTGGGGAGGTTCCCCAAAGAATTAAAAATAGAATTACCATGTGATGCAGCAATCTCATTACTTAGTAATGAGACCAAAGAAAATGAAACCAGTATTTCAGAGACCTCTGTACTGCCAGGTTCGTTGTAAGATTATTCACAATAACAAGGTATAGAAAAAATCTACTACCAATCAATAAATGAATGGATAAAGAAAATGTGATACATACACATATACACACATATAATGAAAGCTATATGATCTTAAAAATGAATGAAATTGGGGCTGGAGCAGTGGCTCAGCGGTTACAGTGCTTGCCTGGCATGCGCAAGTATGCAGGTTCAAACCCCAGTACCACGTACACAGCGAAGTGTGGGAGCAATGAAGGCCACATGAGAAACTAAATAAAATTGATTCTGTCTTTCTCTCTCTCACTGTCTTGTCCCTCTCTCTTTAAAAACAAAAAAAGAAATTTGTTGCTATTACTTATGACAACATAGATGGAACGGAAGGACATTATGTTAAGTAAAATAACCCATGCATGAAAAATACCTACAAATATTGCATGATCTTACTTGTAAAAGGACTCTAGAAAGAGTTGAACACCTATGAGTAGAGAGTGCAATGGTGGTTACCTGTGGCTGGAGTGGTGGAAGTGGGAGGGAGAATTAGCTGGTATTAGTCAAAAAATACAAAATTACAGTTGGAAGGAAGGAATAAGTTCAAAAGATCTATTGTATAGCATGGTACCTATAGTTAGTAACAATATATTGTATGTTGGAAATCATTGAAAATAGATTTTAAGTGTTCTCACCACACAAAAAAATGATAAGTATGTGAGGTCATACATATGTTGATTAGCTTGACTTAGCCGTTCACAATGTATTCATATTTCAAAACACATTGTACTTGATATATACAATTTAATTTGTCAATTTAAAAAATAATTAACTCCTAAAACATTCTAAATATAGTAGTAATTAGTAGGTATTTCTTTCATAATTGTGTATAATTTTTATTTAAGAAATCTCCTGAAAAATCAGGCAGAGACACACATACTCACACAACCTCCCTGCCATTCACCACTGAACTTATTGAACTGAGTCATGAGTTCACTGTATTCACTCTTTTGAACAAACCAGGTACAGCTCCTCTCTAATAAGCTTAAGGCTTTCAGATTATATCAGGTGTTTATCAGCAAATGGCTCCTTTCCTCTGGCAAGAGGTGTCTATTTGCAGGATGCATAAACTCAAATATAACTGTAGTTCTAAAAATTATTGACTGTCTCTTCTACACTCATGCCTCCCAAACTAAGAAAGCGTATACACTCCATGAGAACAGGGATTTTCTTTTCTCTCTTGGTCACTGCCAAATACCTGGAACAGCAACTGGCACATCATGGGCACTCAGATATTATTGATGGAATAAATGAATATTGAGACCAACATTGCTGCTAAAGGACTGTGAATTCAGCTGATCCTATTGACTTGGAATTATTGTGGGAGGAAAGACCACTAGTTCTGGTAAGAAGGAAAAAGGTTCTAATGGTTCTTTCCAATCCAAGAAATCAAAGGAATATATTTAATTAACACAAAGGAAATTCTGAAAAGAAAAAATGAAATTAATGAATAATTTTCACAAGAATAAAATCAATACTACTATTCCTGGCAGATATGATATTATTTAACACCTTTGTTTATATCTCCTTTCCTAGTATTCCATAGAATTTGATTTTAGATCCAACAGTTTCTGATGCCTGTGAACTGAACCCTCATAAGAGACTGAATGCTCTGCATAAACTCTCACAAAACAGCCACGTTGGTATGAGTCCCAGATTATTTGTTTAATTTCATTTTACAAAATATTGAAACTCTCCAAAATACCTTCACACATACGACTGAATTAAATTCTCCCAGTAGTAGACTGTGTTCAGATACAGATTTGTGCTGATCCAGCCAGACCACAGGTGTCTTTATAAAAGTCCGCAGTGTCTTAACAGCTACTACTTCTCACAGCATGGCAAACTTGCAAACATTTCAATCACCCAAATATACCCCAATGTCATAAAATAGGCAGTTCTTTCTGAAATATATCATAAATGATAATCCTACATTTCTGTATACTTTTAAAACACTGACTTGGGTCAACAATAAGGAAACACTGACAAGCTATAATCATGATTGAAGAAGTCCAGGGTATGCCAGTTCTATATAAAAGGAGACATGCTCTCACTGCTAAAATTGAGAGCTAAGAAGGTGATAAATCATTGGAAGAACACATAGACCCAAACACAAAGTCCAGCAATGTGATATTTCTAAGCTTGAAATGTGAACCTTTTAGAGAATCTTAAAGTAAGTCGCTGCTAAGAAATAGAGATTCCAGAGAAACTAAAGAGAATATGTGTTTTATATGAAGTTAGACTCTCAGTGAGCTTTGATAAGTCCTTCAGATGAGAAAATAAATTGATATTACAGAACTTTTTGAATTTATTTAACAGTTTTAGTATCAGTTTAGAAGAGTTTTTAGAAGTATAGAAGTATATCAGATATAAATGAATAAATCATAAAGATAAAATGTGAAATTCAAAGACAAAACAAGTATGTTGGAGGTTGAAGAAAAATGGTTCTCCCAAAGAAACCAATTTGTTTTGGTTAATCAGAAGTAGAACAAGATGAGATATTATATTATGCATACTGCTGAATATTTAGAAAAATGTTTAAACAAATGTACATTCAACAAAAATATCCAGGAAGTAGGTATGACCTTTCAAACTGAACATAGCCCATATCTATAAAACTTATTGTCTGAAAAACAAAACTGAATGAGGTAACAAGAGTCTTAGGGATGAGCAGAGTTCCAGAGTAACACCCAGATAGAAGTCCAGATTAATTAACAATAATAAGTCTTTTTCAAGTGTTCAAGACTCCAGCAACAGTAAGGCAAATGCCAACATTTAGAAAGTTATTTCAATGGAACCCTAAAAACTATTAAGGTTGACCACCAGGACCTTTCATTACTAAACTGAAAATTCATCAATGAGGAAGCAGGGAAGTTATCCCCCATTATCCATTCTTCTGTTATTCCCTGATAACGAAGTCCTCATCAAACACATTTTTAAGTATGCCTTATGCTAGATAAGGTCATATAACTAAACAATAGTTGGTAGGCTTATGATATACTTAAAAATTAATATTTGATCTTTGTTTCCAGTTCCTGAGCCCAGAGCTCATAAGATCCTTGGAATGTCTGAGTGATAGGAGTATATTTTGTTATTATCTTAGCCCTTTCAACAATAGCTGAGTTTATGCTAACTAGGTAACTCAGAGTGAGGCCTATAGATAGCCTCAGGATGGGGTAAGCCAGGAGAGAAAGATTAAGAAGGTTGGAACTAAAGTATTAGTCCAAAGCATCAAGAGAGATCCTACAGAATGGGAGAAAAGTTTTGATTGCTACACTTCGGACAGAGGGCTAATATCTAGAATATACAAAGAACTAAAAAAACTAAACACCAAAACCACAGATAATCCAATCAATAAATGGGCTACAGATCTAAAAAAAAAAAAATGGCTACAGATCTAAAAAGAAACCTCTCAGCAGAGGAAGTTCAGAAAGCCCATAAATATATGAGAAAATGCTCTACATCATTAGCAATAAGAGAAATGCAAATCAAAACTTTAACAAGATTCCACCTCACTCCTGTTAGAGTGGCAAAAAAAGAATCCGAACAACAACAGATGCTGGAGGGGCAGTGGGAAAAGAGGAACACTGTCACGTTGCTGGTGGGACTGCAAACTGGTTCAGCTACTCTGGAAGCAGTGTGGAGACTCCTCAAAAGAATTAGGGCTGAAACCGCCTTATGACCCAGCTATCCCACTCCTGGGAATTTTCCCAAAATATCTAGAATTGGCATATTAGAGAGATACAGCTTCATCAATGTTTACAGCAGCTCAATTTACTACAGCTAGATCATGGAACTAACCCAGATGCCTCTCAGTCAATGAGTGGATTCAAAAACTTTGGTACATATATACAATGGAATACTACTCGGCTATTAGAGAAAACAATATTGTGGCATTTGCAGACAAATGGAATGGAGATGGAAAAAATCATGCTGAGTGAAGTATCCCAATCTCAGAGACTCAAGGGCCGAAAGTTTTCTCTCGTTTGTGGAAGCTAGAATACAACTCGAAACAGTATGTTAGATGGCTAAGCTAATAATAGCCTCAACATGTATGAATTTTTACACAAACAGAGGGAACCTTGCCTAGGATACCTGGAGATGTAGGGAGTCGGGCAGGGAGGGTGGAGGGATTAGGAAGGATATCAAGGAGACTGGAGGGAGGGAGTAAGGGGGAATCAACTCAGAAGGAGATCTCCTACCTCCACGAGAAGTCCATTTAACACAGGGATTCAATGGGAACAAACATAGAACCATGGGAAACCTAAGGGGGGAAACCATGGAACGGCATCAGCCTTGGCTAACTATGTAAATATACATTTGTCCTTGATTGTTTGATAATGATTCCCCCCTTAATTGTAAGTCCATATTCAACTAATAAAAAAGACAGAAAGAAAAACAAAAAACAGATGAAAAAATGGATAAAATTGATTCTGTCTTAAAAAAAAAAAAAAGGGTTGGAACTGTCAGCTCTACGGACCCCTGTAGAGGAAAAGCAGGAATCTGAAGACTGGCTCTAAAAATCTATTAAACAATGAGATTCTGGAAACTTCCTGGTTAAGTAACACATCTGCATGCCAGGAGGTTGCACACTCCTAACTCCTGCTCTTGGAAGCAGACCTCACCCCATGTACTTATTCATCTGGATAGTCATCTGTATTCTTTGTATTAAGCCAGTAAACATACAGTGTTTTCCTGATTTCTGTGAGTCACCTCAGACAATTTTGAAAACTGAGGTAGTAGGGGGACACCTGAATTCAAAAGGTGAGGAAAAATGTGGACATACTGGGCAACTCATTTGCAGCTGGTATCTAAAATGGAAGCAATAACTAGTGGGATTGAATCCTCTAACCTATCAGATTTGACACCAAATCTAGGTAGATAGTGCCAGAAGTGAATTGACAGGTGTCAGAGAATTGGAGAAACAATGTGGAAAGGGTACCATACATTGGATATCAGAAAGAACATCAGGGGTCATAAATAAGTCTCTGGAGTCCTCCAGAAACTGTTCTTAACATAGGAAGGCATACCATCCTGAGAAGGAAAAAAAATGGAGCTTTTGATGTCATTCTAGGCTTTGTCTTTAGGTATGGAAGATACACAACAGAGCCACAGGATGGAAGGAAGGAAGGAACCGTGTCCATAAGCCACATAAGCTCAGGCTGCCTTTCCTCAGAATTTCTGTGAGCTGGAAGAATTTTCTTTCTTTCTTAATCCAGTATATTTATAGGTTTGTATCATGCTAAGCCAATTCTAAACTCTAATGATACAAGAATTCTAGAACAAAAACTTTATTATCCAAATACATTTTTTTTCTACTCATGCTATGCTCAAAGCACTCATTATGGAAAAAAAAATTCTATGATTGAATTCACATTGGTAGAAAAACAGAAGGGCATATAAAGAATCTGCCTGAAAGAAAAGGGCATGCTTTATTTTGACTTGATTTGGATTTTTTTTCTGTATTTTTGTTTCTTAATATATTGATGCACTGTTTCCATCTCTCCATTCTATACTATTGACTTAAGAATCCCTACTGCCTAATTCTCTCTTGGTCTTTAATTTTCTGCTACAGAAATCAAGACAACAAAATTCAACTAACCAATATAAAGAATCATTGAAAAGCACAAGTTCACACTTTTTTCAATAGCTCATCCCCTAAATATCTGTTGCTCTTAAGGCAATACTCAATACCAGTAAGACTCAAGAGTCCAAACAAATTTATCATTATTAATAATGTGGTTATCATGTATTGAGTGATACCATATAACTTTATGTTAAATGTCTTACTTCCATTTTCTTAATATAAAAAATTGATAAAATAGAAGATACTGTTATTTCCAGCTTGTGGAAGAAAATAAGAAAAATCAGACAAATTGAGACATTTGTCCATGTAACAGAGGTGCTAAATTAGCATCTGGCTTTGAACTCCAAACAATCTACCTCCAGAGACCACCCTATTACACTATATTGACTCACTAACAGGGCTGGAAAATCATATTGTGTTTCTAATTAGCACTTGTGCTCAGGAGCTTTATGAATTTTTTTACAACCAACTTCATTTTCTAAATAAATCATTTCTTGAAATGTGGTCAATGGAGTACTAGTAATCACAAGTGATCCACATGAAATTTATTACAGAGACAATAACAACAGAATGAAGTTGTTCATATTCATTTAATAAATTTCACAATGTATATTAAGTAATCAAAATATGTTTAATACTTCTCTCATTAAGGGACAGTCTAATTCCCTCCCATGAAGCCAACTTGGTCTTAATAGTTTAGTTATCAATAACATGTACAAGTACCTTTATGGGACCTGCATGGCTATGTTATAAAAAGTCTGAATTTCTTGGGTCAGTCACTCTTGGATATCTCAACTGCTATGCTAAGAAATCAACCTATTCTTGAAATAAAACACATCAGAACCACCAGGTACAGTGGCACACACCAGTAATCCCTCCCTCATGACTCAGGATGCTGAGGCAGGAAGATTGCAAGTATGAGGCCAGCCTGGGCAACTTAGTGATCTACTCAACAACTTCCTAAGACTCTGTCTCAAAATAAAAACCAAAAAGACTAGGGATGTAGCTCTGTGGAAAAGCATCACATGGTTCAATCCCCTTTGTACATATGTATATATCAAAACCTATGGAATACAGTAAAATTAGTACTAAGAGGAAAGTTTGTAGCAATCAATGCCTACAGCCAAAAAACAAAAGATCTCAAATAAACAACCTATTATTGTACCTCAAATAAATAGAAAACT
Source organism: Aplodontia rufa (assembly GCA_004027875.1). Lineage (NCBI taxonomy): Eukaryota > Metazoa > Chordata > Mammalia > Rodentia > Aplodontiidae > Aplodontia > Aplodontia rufa. The sequence continues at coordinate 66,601 of PVKS010006530.1, read as the reverse complement.
AAGAAAAAATCAAAACCCAAACTAGTAAAAGAAAGAGAGAATAAAAATTAGAGCATAAATAAATGAAATAAGGCAAAAATACAAAAGATTAACTAAACAAGAGCTGTTTTTTAGCCAATAAAATTAACAAATCCTCAGTCTAAGAGAAAAAACTCAAATCGTAACATCAGAGATGAAGAGAGAGACATTACAACTGACACCACAAAAATACAAAGGATGATTAGAGATTATTATTATAAACTGTATACAAACAAATGAAATAACCCAGAAGAAATGGATTGATTTTTAGAAACATGTACCTTACCAGTACTGAATCACAGAAACCTGGATAGACCAATAATAAAACAATAAGATTCAATCATTAATAAAAAGGTTTCCCATCAAAGAAAAGCCCAGGACCAGATTGCTTCACTGTGAATTCTATCAAACATTTAAAGAACTAATATTATAGCTTCTGAAATTATTTCAAAAAGATGATCTCATTCTATGAGATCAACATTACCCTGGTACCAAAATAAGACAAGGACACAGCCAAAAACAGAAAACTACAGGCCAACATCCTTGATGAATACAGATCTAAAACTCATCAAAATACTAGCAAATCAAATCCAAGAGCACATTATAAAGCTTATTCACCATGACCAAGTGAGTTTTATCCCAGAGATGCAAGGATGGTTTAACACATGCAAATCAACAAAAACGATATACCACATGAACGGAATGAAGGGCAAGTATGATAAAAGTCAACATCACCTAATGACAAACACTCTGAACATATTATATGTAGGGATAAACAGTCTCAACATAATCAAGCCCACATATAACAAGTGAACAGGTAAAATGATACTCAATGAAAGAAAGAAAGCTCAAGGATTTCTTTTTAAGATCTGGAACAAGATAAGAATGGCAACTTTCCCCACTTTAATCAGCATAATACTGGAAGTCCTAGCCACAATACAAATGCAAGAAAAAGAAATAAAGGGTATCCAAATGGGAGGAGAAGTCAAATACTCACTGTTCGCAAATGATATGATCTTATATAGAGAAAACCCAAAGATACCACCACAAAACTATTGCCATTAATTAATAAATCCATCAGGGTTGCCAGATATAAATTCAACATACAAAATAGTAGCATTGCTATATATCAATAACAAATTATCTGAAAAAGAAATCAAGAAAACAAACCTATTTATAGAAACTATTTTTTAAAAAAACTGGAAATGTATTTAACTAAAGAGGTAGAGGTCTGTTAAAAGAAAACTATAAAATATTTTTACATATTAATATTTTTATTTTAAAATACATCTCTATATGTATAATTTTATACAAACTAATAGTTTTAGAATTTTGGTTAGTTTTCCCCCAAATCAAGAATAGATAAACTCTCTGTACTTAAGAAAAAACTAGTAAAAAAAATAAAAAATGTTTAATCAGTGAGTACCCATTAAAAATTTGGTTGCTCAGTGGTTGGAGCGCTTGCCTGGCATGCATGAGGACCCAGGTTCAAACCCCAGCACCAAATACATAACTAAGTGTCGGGGAAACAAAGGCCAGAAGAAAAAAAATAAATAAAATTGATTCTGTCTTTCTCTTTCCCTCTCTCTGTCAAAAAAAAAAAAAAAAAAAAAAAAAAAAAAAAAAAAACCTTTTAGCTGACATGAAAAGCCATAGACATTTTGATGAAAGAAACTGAACAAAGAAATGGAAAGACATTCCACATGAATGTATGGGAATAATTGATATTGTTAAAATCTCCATACCATCCAAAGTGATCTGTAGATTCAATAAAATCTCAATCAACGCCCAATGATTTTCTTCACAGAATTAGAAAAAAAAATCCTTGCATGCGTATGGAATACCACACACACACACACACACACACACACACACACACACGATGGATAGCTAAAGCAATCTTGAGAAAAAAGAACAATGCAGGAAGCATTATACCACCTGACTTCAAAATACTACAAAGTTATAGTAGTTAAAGCGTGATATTGCCATAAAAACACATAGACCAATGAAAGACAACGAAGAGCCTGGAAATAAACCCATTCATCTACAACTGACTCATCTTCAAGACAGATCCTAAGAACACACACTGGAAAAAGGACAGCCTTTTCAACAAATGATGCTGGGAAAACTATTTGTCCACATGCCGAAGAAAATCTAGACCTGCTCTCTCAGTGTTGTACAGTAGGGAAACTATAGATGATGACTATGCACTGTGTGTTTTCTGACAGCTAGAAGAAAGGATGCTGAATGTTTTACCACTGAGAAATGATAAATGTTTGAGGAGACACGCTTACCCTGATTTAAACATCATGCATGTATACATGTGTGGAAACATCACATGTCACCCCATAATATGTATAATTTTTATATATCAGTTAGAAATTTTAAGTAAAAATAATTTATTTTTAAAATGAAAGAAATCTACCTAATTTATATATCACAGGAGAGATTTAAGACAGAATAGAGGGGGAGGCCCTAGGTGAATCTAGTCTTCCAATACTTCCCACTAAATTAACAGCCATGTAAGTGAAGCACCAGGTTTCATCATGGAATACCACCAATACCTGTCATCCCAGCCAAGACCTGCCAGAATTCTAACCAGAACTATAAGATGTAGCTTGATGGTGGTGCTGTATGTCACTGAGTTTGGGGATAGTGTTTTAATCATTTTATGTTGCTAAAACAAAATAATACAGACTGGGTAGTTTATTTTTAAAATATATTTATTTCTTACTGTTCTAGAGATAAGGAAGTTCAAGATCAATGTTCCCACATATGGCAAGGGCCTTTGTGCTATGTCACACCATAGTGGAAAGTAGAAGGGCAAGAGTGAGAGCAAGAGAAAGACCAGATTTGTCTTGGTAACAAATCCAATCTAGCAAGGGCTCTAACTCCTGACCTGCAGCCTTAAAATCATTAGTGACCCTTTATGGTTGCAGTTCTCTCCCTCCTTCCCTAGAGCTTCTACTTCTTGACTCTTATTCTCTATCACCACTCCTGTCATTAAGTCTTGATTATTTCAGAATTCATATAAATTGTGTTTTTAAAAAAGTACCCTGCCTTCCAAGCACCAGAAACTAAAGAAAATGGGAAAACCTCCAAAAAGGACGCTAGCTCCAACAGCAAGGATAGAATGCTTAGGGATATGGACAGCTAAAAGCAACAGACGCCTACTACAAAAAAATGTTCACATAAATAATAAGGCACAGTAAAAAATAGGCACAAAACTCTGGAAATATTCTTTAAAGATATACTTTATAGAGTAAAAACAGATATCAACTACAGCATTGCCAAGAAGCTTTTAAAGGCAGCCAAAATTTGGAGAAAACTATTATGGAAGGAAATCAAGTAGAATATCAATGTTATTAAATGATCTAGTTAGATATCCCAGAATATAAATACACATGGTAGACTAAATAAAGGTTCTCAAATATATCTAAGTCTTAACCCCTGGAGTCTATTGATGTAATCTTCTATTACATATGGAACTGTGCAGATGTGATTATTTAACATCTTGACAGTGAAGATTATACAGAATTATTTAGATGGGACCTCTATGTAATTATAAGGGTTCTTCTAAGAGGGAGGCATAGGGAGATTTGACACAAAAGAAGAAAGAAACATGAATTTGAAGCAAGATGCTAGATTGGTGCCTTTGAAAATGCAGAGTGTGAGACACAAGCTAAGGCATGCAAAGAATGCAATTCTAGCAGCTGGAAAAGAAATGGAAGCAGATTGTCCCAGAGAACATCTGCAAGAAGTCCTCTCCTTGCTGACATCTTGATTTCAGCCCAGAGAAACTGATTTTGGAATTCAGACCTCTGTGAAAGAATCACAGAGTGTTATTTCACTCCACTAAATTGGTGGTGATTTGTTGCAGCAACCATAGGAAATTAATACAACACATAAACAATGCAAGAGCAAAATTACTGCCACATGAGTGCACCCGCAGACATTTGAATTTAGATTTGAACAAAACTACTAATATTCAGAGTATGAATCTGCTATTGATATTGATGCACTTCATACACAAGAGACATACTCCAAGAAACTTTTTGCATTAATGCTGAGAACCCTGAACTAGAACATAGAGCAAAGCTACATTGGGACCAGAATTGATAAGCATCAGGTTTGGATTATACAATAAAGAGAACATTACTAAGGGAATAAAGAAACATTTCTACTGAATGTCATGCACATGTAGCCCTTTCAAAAATGGGCTTTGGGTCAGCAGCTTTTAATTCACTTTTAAAGGCAATAGCACAGACACAAACAAAATATAATTGAAAGCACATTAAGCATGTGACATATTCGTAGACTCTGAGAGGAAATTAGAAAAAATACACAACTACTAAACAACATCGCATTATGCTGAGTAGAAAGGTACTCATGTGAGTTTTCAAAATTAGATGAAAGGTAAACATATTTTTCATGACAATGATAACTACGTGAGGAATAATTCCATTATTTCATGTGACTTGCTTAAGTAGTGTATTTCAGTATTGAGAATATTTTCTAGCCTAAACCTCAGTATTCTAAAATGTTACAATTTTTTAATTATTGAGGATAAAATACTAGGCTATCATAAAAAGATCAAACTGTAATAAAAATGGCTCAATCTAAGATAATTTAATCCTTCCTAACACTTTTTTTAACACTTGTTTTTCTTCGCCCACTGGAGAAAGTATAACCAAAAAAAAAAAAAAAGAATTAGAAGAACAACCTAACAAAACATTAATGAGAACACAATATATTTGAACTGCATTATTAAAATTGAGCTGATGGACAAATACTGAATATGCCACCCCAAACTTTCAAACACATATTCTAACAATGTACACCTGAAGTTTGCAGAAATTCACCACTTAAAGACCAATAAAGAAGTCTCATAAACTTTGAAGATTAAATCTAAAGTTGGCGTATGGTGGTTAAAATTAAAGAAGATGACTAGAAAACCCTGTTTTGAAATTTAAAAATTGTTTTAATTTTAAAACATACAAAAGAAAATAGAAAATATTCTTAAATGAATGGAACAAAAAGCTACTCAATAAAATTTCTGGATATTTCTGGAGCAGTACTCAAAGAGAATATATTGATTTCAAAAAGGTAAGAAAAAACTCAATGTTCTAAGTATCCCTCTTTTAAAAGTTAGAAAAAAAAGAGTAAAACATACCCAAAGAAATGAGATACAGATAGAAATTAATGAAATAGAAAATAAAAACATAAAAAATATTATGGAGAAAAACAAAGCTGAAGTTTAAAACTGAACAACATCTGGCAAGATCAATCAAATTAAAAGACAATTATCAGGAATGAAAAAGAATGCATATTAGAATGCAGTAGACATAAAAATACGATAAAATAATTTTAAAACACAATGTACTAGCTCCCATAAAAATATCACTTACCAAAATAAACTCAATAACAAAGAGAAAATCTAATAATCTTACAATATAAACATCAAGGAAGTTGAATCCATGGTGTAAAATGTTCCCCTAAAGACAATTTCAGGCTTACATATGTTTTCCAGCAAGTTCAATCAACTTTGAAAGTATAAAAAATGGCAAACTTACACAAACTCTTCCGGAGGGAAGAAACAGAGGAAACACTCCCCTACTCATTTTATCTGGCAAAAATAATTTTTATGCCAAAATCCAACAAAGCAATACAAAAAGAAATATTACAACCCCATTTAAATCATAAACATCGTGCAAAATCCTCAACTAATTAGTAGGAAAACTAATCCAGCTTTATATGAACAGACAAATATACCCTAACCAAGTTAGGTTTATTCCAGGAAATGTAAGGCTGATTTAATAGAGAAAAAAAACCAATTAGATTAAAAGGGGAGAAATCACATAATTGTAATAGGAACAGAACAACTGTTTGATAAAATTTCAGCATCAACTGACAAAAAAAAAAAAAAAAAACCAAAAACATTGAGGGCAGTTCTCTAGCAGGGAACTTCTGTACCTTGGTGACAGGTACCTTAGACAAAGAAGCTACCAAAAACATAATACTTAAGGGTGATGCCAAAGCTATGCTTTAAAATCAAGAGAGTGCCCCAGAGTGCTGCTATTCTCCCTGTGCACTTTCTCCGTTATGGATTTCATCTAGTCACACACCATCAATTCACAAACCAAATGTAATCTGCAATCCAGACTCTCCCCCTAGCTCCCACATGTATTTCTCCAACTACTTTCTTGAAATATACTTGAATACTAACCTTGACAGGTCCAAAAATTGTCTTCAGTTCCACTACCACCAAGAGCAGCAAGCCTGCTATGCATGCAGTTTACACTCTCAGATCCAATGCTCCCACTCGGGTCCAAACCAACACTCGTTTCACCAGTATTGCAGCAGCCTCTTCATTGGTCTCCTAGCTTCTGAGGTTGTTCCACTATAGTAAAGCAGCAAAATTATCCCATTAAAGTGCCAGTCAAAGGGGCTGGAGCAGTGGCTCAGCAGTTGGAGCGCTTGCCTGGCATGCACAAGGACCTGGGTTCAAATCCTAGCATCACATAAACAACTAAAAGTTGGGGAAAAAATGATGAATAAATAAAATTGATTCTCTCTCTCTTTCTCTCTCTCTCACTTACTCTCTTGCCCTCTTTCTTAAAAAAATAAAATTAAAATAAAATGTCAGTCAAAGCATGTTCTATGACTGCTGCTTCAGTCAGAATACAAGCCAAAGGAAATTTCACCCCATCAAGCACTACACAATAGCCTCCCCTCCTCCAATATCCCACCACTCTCCACTTGCTCACTCTGCAGCTACCACCTTAGCCTCCTTGTTACTAAATATGCCTGCTAAGCTTCTGTCTCAGGAGTTTTCTGGGGCTTGTTTGCTCTGTCTGGATCCTGCTTTTCTCTGGTTATTCAAAAATGTCACTCTTGGAATGTGTGTTTGATTGTCATCTAAGTGAGGCTTACCCAGATCTATTTGAGATTTCAACCCATTGCAACACTCTAGGCAGTTTTGGAAAAAAAATACAAATAAATGTGTAAGCCAAACTGCTATCAAAATATGAAACTCATTAACCATTCCAGAAAGTTCCCTGGATGCCATGCCACTCAGTTCCTCTCCCTGTTCTCATTTCTTTCATCAATGGTTAGTTTTTCCTGACCTGGACTTCATGTAAATGGAATCATCAGAATGCACTTTTGTACACCTGCATTTTTCACTCAATATTTGGTTAAATTCGTACATGCCAATGTATATATCAATAGAACACATACTTTTATTGTGAAGTTGAGTACGTTGTGTAAATATCCCACAATCCCACAATTTACCTATTCTCCTGTTAATGAGTGTGTTTCCAGTTTTGGGTCATTTTGAATAAAGCAGGTATGTGCATTCTTTCCTTTTTAACAGTTTTTTTTTTTAGATAAAAAGCACAGAGCATACAATTCACCCATTTAATGAGGAATTTGCACCCAATGTGAGATCCAGTGATTTTTGGTATATTCGGAGTTATGCAATCATCACAACTTCTGAACATTTCACCAAAAAGAAACCGTATACCCATTAAAAGCAATTCCCATTCTATCCCACCCCCAATGCCCCTGTCCTAGGCAGCCGCCTATCTACTTTCTGTCTCTGTAGCCTTACCTATTTTACATACTTCATATAAATGTGATTATATAATATGCAACCTTTCATAACTATAATCTTTTGGTCGTTGAATATGATATTTTCAAGGTTCATCCATATTACAACATGTGCCAGTACTTCATTTCTTTTTATGGTCAAATAACATCCTCTTGTACAGGTAAACCAAACTTTAGCTATCCGTTCATCATCAAATTTCAAATGATATTTTGCTCCCATGTTTTACTATTAAGATTAATGCTCCTATGAACACTGGTTTCAAAGTTTTCATGTGGAACTATCTGTTCATCACTCTTAAGAAGAATCTAAAATTAAATTATTGGGTCATATTTAACATTTCAGGAACTATCATACTCTTTTCCAAAGTAGCTGCAGATTTTACATCATACAGCAATGTATGATGGCTGCAATTTATCCATAATCTTATCATTTTTATATCTCATTATGATTTTGATGAACACTTTCCCTAATGACTAATGATATCAAGCATCTTTTAGTATGTTAGCCATCTGTATGTGATTTTTTATGTCTGTTCCAATCATCTGCGTATTTCTAATTGGCTTATTTACCTTGATGCTGTGTTATAAGAGTTCTGTGGATGTCTTTTATTTATTTGGATTTTCTTTAATATCATTCAATAATTATTATTAGTTGTTAATCTGTAAGTCTTGTACCTGTAAAATTTATTAAGATTTTATTAATTTTATACTATTGAAAATAGAATTATTTTGCTTCATTTTTAATTGCACATTGCTAGGGAATAGAAATGTAATTCATTTTTGCCTATTGATCATTTATTTTGCATCGTTACTGAGCTCATTTATGGTTCCAATAGTTTTTAGTAAATTCTATATATAATATCACATCATCTGCAGATAGAGACAGTTTCACTTCTTCCTTTCCAATTTGGATACTAGATGCATTTTTTTTGGTATTCATCTATTTGTGGGCATACACTTTCATTTCTTTTTGGATATATACTTAAAAGTGGATCACTGGGGCATATGGTGAGTATTTAACTTTATAAAATACTGCCAAACTAGTTTCTAAAATTTTTTCTGTTTTGTTTTGTTTTGTTTTCATTTTACACCTGCAATGTGTGAAAGTTCTGGTTGTTCCACATACTCCCCAACACTTGGCATTGTCCTTTATGTTGCTGTTAGCCATTTCCAATACTACATGTACTGATATCTCACTCTGGTTTTAATTTAAATTTTCCTGATGAGCAGTAATGTTGAACCATTTTGCATGGACTAATAGGCAATTTATTCAGTGTTCTCTGTGTGCTGTCTGTTCAAAATATTTTAGCCATTTTCAATCAGGCTATAAATATTTTATTATTATAGAGTTTTTGATAAAATCAGAATACAAATTCTTCATCAAATTTCTGTACAGCAATTAGAAACAATGTTATTGCAGCCTTTGAAGGTAAATGGATGGCTAAGGAAGAAATTATGCTGAGTAAAATCAGCTTAACCCAGAGAACTAAGGGTCGATTGTCTCCACTCATCTGTGGAGGTTGGGACTAGACCCTGGCCAGTTAGAAATTTGGTCTATTATCATGTGTTAAATCCAGATAAGGTGTAATGTTATGCAACATAAGCCTTTTTTAGTGATATTGTGGGAAGGGGAAGGGAGGGATAAGGGTGGGTAATTGGGGGGGCACTCCTGGGAGTAATTCTAATATCCAGAATCTATACACATTTTATATTATTTTGTTAAAAACATGTATGGTTGTTCAAAAATAAAAAAAATTATTAAAAAAATTTCTGTACTATAGATCCTCTCTCAATCTATGGTTTTGAAGTTCATTTTCATTTTTGAAAATTTTTCTTTTAATTTTATTAAGGAGTTGTGGTGTTGTACAATATAAATGCATATATAGTAATGATATGATATAACTCTGAACCTAATCTAGAATCACCCCCACATCATCCACACCCCATTCTCTTGACTCTTCTATATTTCCCCCATAGATGTATATAATTATGCATTGTCCAAAATGAAAATATCGTATAACAATTATTTGTCTTCTTGAGGGAGAAAAGAGTAAGCTACATTGTTGATTCCCCATAAATGCCTCCCTATTATGCCACTCTCCTCCCCACACCACCCTCTCACCTCTTCCCTCCTCCACATATCTGTGGTTCCCTTATGATATGTGTTGCTTCTATTTTGGTGGGTCTGGTGCATGAGCTTGATTACCCTTCATTCAACCCTGAATTTTTTGTTCTAGCCTCCACAAATGAGGGAAAACACTTGACTCTCTGGGTTTGGCTAATATCGCCCAACATGATTTCTTCCATCACCATCCATTTACCTTTAAAGGCCATAATATCATTGTACCTAATAGCTGAGTAGAACACCATTGTACATACATATACCACAGCTTTTGGATCCATTCATCCAGTGAAAGGCATCTGGGGTGATTCCAAATTTAGCTATTATAAAATGAGCTGTTATGAACATTGATTTTGTTGGGTCACTGTAATGTGCTGATTCTAAGTCCTCTGGGAAAATATCCAGAAGAGAGATAGCTGTGTCGTACAGTGGATCCATCCCTAATTTTTTGAGGCATTCCACACTGCTTTCCAGAGCAGCTGTATCAGTCTGCAGTTCCACCAAAAGTTTGCTACTATTCCTATATCCTCACAATTCCTCCAGCATCTGTAATTGTTTATATCTTTCATCTTTGCCAATCTGATTGGAATGAGGTGAAATCTTAATGTAGTTTTTATTTGCATTTCTCTGATTACTAGTGATCTAGAATACTTTTTTATGTATTCATTATGCTCAGTGTCCTCTGTTGAGAAGTCTCTGTTTAACTCTCTGGCCCATTTATTGATTGAATTGTTTGTGTTTTTGATATTAAGTTTTTTGAGTTCTTTGTAAATTTTGGATATTAGTCCCATGAGAGATGAATCATAGGTAATGATTATTTCCCATTCTGTAGATTCTCTCTTGACAGTTTTGACCAATTCCTTGACTGAGAAAAAGCTTTTGAGCTTAATTATATCCCCCTCATTGATACTAGAATTCTTTCACTTTGGAAATCTTATTGAGAAAGTTGTTGCCTACTCCCATGTGCTGGAGTGTTGCTCCTAATTTTTCTTCTAGCAGTTGTACAGTAGCTGATTTAATTCCTAGTTCCTTGGTCCATTTTTATCTGATTGTTGTGCAAGGTGAGAGATAAAGCTCTAATTTCAACTTCCTGCAAAAGCCTGTTGAGTTTGTCCAGCACCATTTGTTGACTAGACTGTCATTCCTCCATGTTATAATTTGATCCCCTTTTTCAAATATAAAATGTTTTAAGATTTGTGGACTTGTCTCAGAGTCTTCTATTCCATTGGTATACATGCATACTTGGATACCAGTGTCATGATGTTTTTGTTACTACAGCTCTATAGTATAATTTTAGATCTGGTATTGCAAAACTACCTGTTTCATCATTCTTGCTTAGTAATATTTTAGGTATTCTGGGTTTCTTGTTATTCCAAATGAATTTGAGAATTGCTTTTTCTATAGCTGTAAAGAATGACATTGGTATCTTGATGGGGATTGCATTGAATCTGTACAGAGCTTTTGACCAAATGGCCATTTTAATTATATTGATTGTGCCTAACCAAGAACATGAAACATCTCCATCTTCTCAGATCTTCTTCAATTTCATTTTTCAGTGTTCAATAATTTTCATTAAATAGATCTTTTACTTCTCTTGGTAGATTAATTCCCAAATATTTTATTCTTTTTGAGGATATGTGAATGGGATTGATTTCCTGATTTCTTCTTCTGCCCTATTATTTTTAGCACATAGGAAAACAATTGATTTATGGTGTTGATCCTGTAGCCTGCTACTTAGATAAATCTGTTTATAAGCTCAAGTAGTTTTCTGATGAAATTTTTTGGGTCTTCCTCATATAAAATCATATCATCAGCAAAAAAGGATCATTTGACTTCTTCTGTTTGTATTCTTATCCCTTTGATTTCTTTCTCTTGCCTGATTGCTCTAGCTAGGGTCTTGAGGACTATATTGAATAGAAGTGGTAATAATGGGCAGCCTTGTATTGTTCCTAAGATTAATAGAAATGCTTTCAGCTTTTCCCCATTTAGTATTATACTACCAGTGGGTTTGTCATATATAGCCTTTGCATAATTAAGATACATTCCTTTGGTCCTTATTTCTTGAGAGTTTTGATCATAAAGGGGTGCTGGATTTTATCAAAGGCCTTTTCAGTGTCAGTTGAGATGGTCATTTTTTTTTGTCATTAATTCTGTTTAAAGTGATGAATCCCATCTATTGATTTTTGTATGCTGAACCAGCCTTGCATCCGCAGAATGAAGCCCACTTGATCATGATGAATTGTCTTCTTAATGTGTTTTTGAATGTGGTTTGCTAGAACTTTTTTAAGAATTTTTGCATCATTGGTCATCAAGGCTATTGGTCTCTAGTTTTCTTTTATTGATATGTCTTTGTTGGGTTTTGGTATGAGGGTTATGTTTTCTTCATAAAAAGTGTTACGGGGCTGGAGCAGTGGCTCAACATTTGTGGCACTTGCCTGTTGCCTGGCATATGTGAGGACATGGGTTTGAACCCTAGCACCATGTACACAATTAAAAGTGGGAGCAATGAAAGCCACTTGAAAAACTAAATAAAATTGATGCTCTTTCTCTCTCACTCACTGTCCCTCTCTGTTAAAAAAAAAAAAAAAGTGTTGGAGCCAGAGTGGTGACTCAGTGATTACAGTGCTTGCCTGGCTAACACAGGATACAGATTCAAACTCCAGAACCCCGTGCACAATGAAGTATCAGAGCAACAAAAGCCACGTGAAAAACTAAAAAAAAATTGATTCACTCCTTCTCTTTCTCTCACTGTCCTTCTCTCTTTAAAAAAAAAAAATTGGGAGATTTCCCTCCTTTTCAATTAATTGGAATAGCTTAATAAGGAGAGGTGTTAGGTTCTCCTTATAGGTGTGGTAAAACTCAATGGGGAATCCATCAGGTACTGGGCTTTTCTTCTTTGGAAGGCTTTAAATTGCTATATTAATTTCAATGCCTGTTATTGGGCTGTTTAGGCTTTCAATATCATCCTGTGTCAAACTGAGGATGTTGTATGTGTCTAGAAATTTGTCCATGTCTTCCAGATTATCTGATTTAGAGGTATATAATTTTTCAAAATAGGTCCTGATAATCCACTGGAGTTCCAAGGGGTTAATGGTGATCACTCCCTTTTCATTGGTAATTTTGTTGATTTGCTTCATTTCCCTCCTTCTTTTAGTGAGATTGGCTAGGGGTCAATCAATTTTATTTAGTCTTTCAAAGAACCACCTCTTTATTTCATTGATTCTTTTTATTGTTTGCTTTCAATTCAGATCTGATCTTGATTATCCCTCCTGATTTTTAATGTAGGCATTCAGTGCTATAAATTTTTTCCTTATGAATGCTTTCATGCTGACACAGAGGTTCCATTATGTTGTGTCCTCAGTCTCATTAACTTCCAAGTATTTCTTGATTTCTGCTCTCATGTCTTCTTGGATCCATTCTTCATTTAGTAGGTATTATTCAATCTCCATGTATATATGTATTTTCTGTTATAATTTTTGCTGTTAATTGATAGAATCATGTCATCATGATCTGTTAGGATATATGGGATAATATCTACTTTTATATATTTGCTGAGATTTCCTTTGTTAACTAGAATATGATCTATTTTGGAGAAGGATCCATGCACTGCTGAGAAGAAGGTAAACGCAGTCAATTTGGGATGAATATTCTATAGATGTCTGTTAAGATCATTTGATTTATAAAGTTGTTTAGGCTGGATGTCATTTTATTGTTTTTGTTGTTATTGTTTGCTTTCTTTGTTTTTTTTTCTTTGATGATCTGTCTATTGGTGTCAGAGGAATATTAAAGTGTCCCAGTATTGGGACTGGAGTGGCAGCTCGATGGTTACGGCACTTGCCTTGCATGCCCAAGTACACAGATTCAAACCCCAGCATCCATGTACACAACTAAGTGTCAGAGCAATGAAAGCAATGTGAATAACTCAATAAAACTAAATTCTCTCTGTCTCTCTCTCTCTCTCACTGTCCTACTGTCCTTCTCTCTTAAAAAAAAAAAAAAGTCTCCCAGTATTATCATGTTCGGGTCCATACTTTCTTTCATGTCATGGAGTATTTGTTCCACAAACTTGGGAGCATTTGTTTTCAGATTATAGATATTTGCTATGGTTATATCTTCCTGATGTATGCTGGTATTCTTTTCATGAATGCTGAAAGTTTTATCTTATTATGAAATGTTCTTATTTCCCCTATGAATTTAATTGAGTTTTGCTGGGTATAGTGTTCTCCGCTGCCATTTGTGGTCATTCAGATAGCAAAAGATCTCCTTCCAGGATCTTCTTGCTTCTAGAGTTTGAGCTGAAAAGTCAGAGGTGATCCTTATTTTTTTTTTTTTTTTTTTTTTTTGCCTCTGAATGTAAGTTGGCATTTCTCTCTTGTAGATTTTGATATTCTTTCCTTGAGTTCCCTATTATACATTTTGAATATGATGTGTCTTGGTGAGCTTCTCTTTTGATTAGGCCTATTGAGTATCCTGTATGCTTCCTGGCTGAGCATGTCTGACTCTATTTTTATATAGGAAAAATTTTATTTAACTATTTTCTTGAGAATGTTCTTTATGCCATTTGTTTGCATTTTGCGTATCAATTTCTTCTTGTATCCCAATTACTCTTACATTGTTTCTTCTGATTTCATCCCAACATTTTGAAAATTCTGCTTATGATGTGTTTGTGTTTGTTTTTTTTTTTTTTTTCCTTTTTTATCATTGTATACTCAAGCTTACACAGCCTATCCCCATTGTGGGAATTTCTTTCCTTCTTCAAGAGCTAAGGTTCTGTTTTCTATAGAAATTAGTCTCTATTAAATTCTTCAATTATTCCTCTGATATGATTGACTAATGATTTTAGCTCCTTTATTACCTTTTGAAGTATGTCTATTTCTTTGATAGAAGAGGTTTTCATCTCTTGAGTTTTCTCACTTAGTTCCTTCATTAAATCTTCTTATAGTTCACTGTTTCTTTTAGTAATCAAAATGTTGATAACTTTTTTCTAGGTTTTAATCCCTCTCCTTTTCTGTGGGCAAGGAAGTTGTGGATTTGAGGCAAACATTTCATTAGTTTGATTCCTCATTTTTTGAGAGCTTCCTCTGTATCTTTAAATTGAGGTTCCCTGTGGTGAAGCAAGGCAGGTTTCCAGGTGCTTTTACCCTGCAGGTCAAAGGGTTGGGTCAGACATCACCCCTTGATGACCACCTTCTTCAGAAAGCTGTGTCATCCTGGAGCCTCATTTTGCTGCATTTTTGGATTGAGACTCCAAGGCACAGATCTATAACATGTTGGGAGTGGGGGGCAACCTGATAGATTGTGAAGTGTAGTGGTGTCTTGTGTTCTGGGTTCTTGGAGGTGTAGAGAGGGCCTGCACAAGCTTGGTTGCACACCATGATGGGACCTGAGATCCTTGGTGGTGGGGATGGGCCCAATATATTTGGACCTGTTGGGGAAGGTGTCAGCCCAGGAGCAGAGTTCTGGGCCCATATGGTGGGTGGGTGAGGCAGCTCCTGGTGAGGGGTTCTCCTTGTGGTCCTATCAAGGACATATCTAATGTTCTCAAACTACCCTCTTCTGCTTTATTTCATAAACTTTATCATTTTACATTTCATTTTTAGGTTTATAATTTATATGGAATTAATTCTTATGAATGGTCTGGGATAGGGATAGTGGTTATTTTCTTTTTCAATATGGATATCCAATAGTTCCCTCACTGCTGTTGGAAAACTGTCCTTTCCCCCATTGAACTGGTCTGATGTCTTTTTCAAAATTCATCTCAGTAAAAACTCCAGACCTAATACTATTCTAATGATGTCTTTAATTATTTTCACATCAGTACTTGATTAATGTCTTCATTAATTAATATAACATCTTAATAAATTTAAATTATGGTAGTGAAAATACTCAGACTTTATCTTTTAATCATTTTAGATGTAATCTATGCATTTTCAAATAAATTTTAGAATTAATGACAATTAAAAAAATCTGCTGAGATTTTGATTGAAGTTGTATTAAATCTATAGATAAGCTTGTAGGAAATAGGCATCTCCACACTATTGAAGATTCCACATCCTAAATATTTTTTTAAAGAGAGAGGGACAGTGAGAGAGAGAGAGAGAGACAATCAATTTTATTTAGTTTTTCTGTGTCATTCGTTGCTCCAACACTTGGTTGTGTACATGGTGATGGGGTTCGAACTTGCATCCTCACGCATGCCAGGCAAGCACGGTAACTGTTCCAGCCCAGTATTTGATTTTTAATTTCTCAGGAATCTAGTGTAGTTTTCAGTTATAAAGGCTTTGCACAACTTTAATTAAATTTATAGCTAAGTATTATAGTTTTTGTTGCTATCATAAATGGATTTCTTGGGCTGGAGTGGTGGCTCAGCAGTTATTGCACTTGCCTGGCATGCATGAGAATGTAGGTTTAAATCCCCACACCACACACACAACTAGGTGTTGGCGCAATGAAAGTCACATGAAAAAATAAATAAAATTTATTTTCTCTCTCATCTCTATATCCCTCTGTCATCTATCTTTAATATAAATAAATAAATAGGTTTGCTTTTACTTCTTTTCATTTATGTAAAGCTACATTCTAGTGGGGTGAGGAATAAGATTCTTATAGTGTGTAACAACTGAGTATTGTTTTCTTTCTTTTCCTCTTTTTACTTCCCTTTATCTGTGAATACAGACAAATCTTTCTGTGTTCCACCTTGATGTTTTTTTTGTTGTTTGTTTTTTTGTTTTATGCTTTCCACATTGGCCTTAGGTATACCCTTTCGTAAAACATGGAATGGAAATGATTAAGAGCAGACATATACAATTCCTTCCTGAACTTTTCAGGAAAATTGGTCTTTGCCATTAAAAATGATGTTAGTTATAGGGTTTTCATAGATTCTCTTTAACAAGAAAGTTTCCTTCTATTTCTACTTTTCTGAATGTCTTTTATCATATCATGCATTGGCATCAAAAATCTTCTAGTATTTTTTCTATGATTCTATTGAGATGATAATAACGATTTTATTCCTATATTTTTTAAACATGGTGAATTTTACTGATTAATTTTTAACATCATGTCACACTTGTATTCATTGGATTAAGTCTTCGTGATTAGAATATATCATCCATTCAATATGCTAATATCTTGTTAAGGATATTTTGCATTTATGTTTCTGAAGATATAGATCTGTAATTTTCTTGACTTGTAATGCTGTCTTCTGTTATTGGTAAACACTAATGTTAAGTTCACCTCTTCAAATATGCTCTTTTTCTCTTCTATTTTCTGAAGGCATTTATACGACATGATTTTTTTTTTTAACCTAAAAATTCCCAAAGAAAGTCAAAGCAGATTTCCAATTGCTTTAGAGCACTTCTGTGGATTCTACTTCCCTGTGTGAAAGTCCAAAAAAAGTGACTTCAGGCAAAAGTTAAACCCATCTTATGGGATTATATTCTCTCAATGTCCTGAACTATCAATCAACATCTGAAAATGGTTGTTTTATATATTTTGTGTAATTTTACAATTGTTTATGGTGGTATGGTTAGGTCTAGACTACTTCATCATGACCAGTAGTTGAAATCCATCAAGGTGTTTTAATTTAATTTGTAATTTTTTTAACTAATACCATCTCATATTTCAAAATTTGAAAATTATTAAAGTATCAAATCTAACTGATTTTGTTTGTCATGGATGCCAACCCTCTGTACTGGTCAGGATAGAAAATCTCAGAGTACATCTGAAGCTTGGGCTCCAGATTAATTAGATTCTACCAGTCACATATACTTACATGAAACTTGCATTTGGAACCAGGATATGTGGACAGGAGGTGAGGGTAAATAGCAAGGGAGTTCTCTTCATGAAAATGGTAGAGGCTGATTCCTGGATTGCAGTGAAATCAAGACATTCATCTAGCTAATAGTTGTGACTCTCAATTTCTGACCTCTGGATTAAAACCAAATGAGTATAATTCTAGAACCATCATTCAGTCAGAAGTTCTCTGATTTTCCAGTGCCCTGACGTAGAAGCTATAGCATTTCTCTTATCACCCTTGGGTTCTCTTTTGAGGGTTTCCATGGAGGCATAACCTAGAGTCCATTAGTACTTGTTAAATGTTGATATCTAAGGCAAATTCCAGATAACAGCCTGATTTCTCCTGAGATTATTCCTCCATATATTGTTCATATGCCATATGTCTTATATAGCAAGAGATTATACACCAAATAAGAAATGTTGATTTGCCTCCAAAATTTTGTGAAATTTGCAAAAGACTGTCATTTCATAAACCTAATCTGTCAAGTTCATGACAGAAAAAATTGTAAGAATCGAGACAAAACTGTCTCTGAGAAATTTCATAAATTTACAAAAAGGTTTAATTTAGATTTCCAAGATAAATTGAAATGATTATTATCTAGTAATAATTTGCTTAATTTATGCATTTGTAGATAACTATTCTTCCCCCAAAATTGGTTTTATTGCAATGACAAAAGAATTGCCATTTGTATTTGTTATATTGAATCATCCCATAGATTAGAAGACAAATTAGTAGATTCTTTAACACATCACAATTTCTGTACTATTCTTATCATCCTCACAAAAAGGTATTTTAATGAATAAATTGTCTAAAATCTCTGATAACACAAGTTTACTTTGGTCTTAAGATTTGATTTATACAAAGTCCATGACTTAAAAAGCCATGCCAAATGGAAATTTGGATTATACTAATAAAATAATCACAAAGTCCAAAGAAGCTACTTAAAAAATATATTTTACTGTAGTTACCTGATAGTAATAGTACTTCATATTGTCAAATTCTTACAAGTATTGCTTAGTCTTAGTATTCATAGGCCAAAACTGCCTTTGCAGAAAAATTATACCTAAGTGCCCAAAACTAAGCCAGATAATGAGTTCAAATCAAAGAACATGTATGAAGTCTCATCTGATCCTTTCTGAATCAGACCATACCAAGTGATCTTGATAACTCAAATTGCCATAAATTGGCACATCTGAGAAACTTGTACACTCACATCTCTCTATAAGGGAAGTTCCTGTACCAGCCTATCATCCAGTGAACAGTTGCTCTGTTTTCATCATGGAGTGAACATAATAGCACTACAGCAATACACTTGGCAAAGCTCCTCTACAACTTGCTCAGATGGGAATCTTATCTGTTCTTTGAAAGTTAGCACTTAAAAAAGGCACACTGTGAACTTCATCTTTGGTAAATGATTGATATCTTTTCATACTACACTGATCCTTTAGGATTAAGATAGTATTTACAACTAGTGAAAAATAGACAAAAGAAACAAGAAAAACTGCCTAGTGGTTCCCACCAAGCACAGTGTATGAGAATAGACCAAACAATGCTGAGTTGATTGTTAATTGGTTACATGTGTAATGGAGTTAGCTGTATTTACATGTTATCTTTCTGCAGCATCCATAGTGATCATTTTTTCCCTTATGCTTTGTTTTGTAATATCTTTCCTCCTATGTTCCACCTGAATTCTGACTGCAAATATTTCAGGTTTTCAAACAGTGGAAAGCAGTTTTGGAACTGATTGCACTGGTCCAGACAAATTTTATATTTCTAAGTTTGATTACTTCCCAAATATTATCCTTCACACTATCATTCAAAGTAATATACAACTGTATTAATAGCCTAATATCAATTTGAGTATGGCTCCCAAAACATTCCAAAGTAGACCTTCAATAAAACAAGATTCTCACTCACCAGAAAGACACTTATTTCAAAATCAGTTGATCAATAAGTAATAATCCATTGAGATTAGACACAAATTATTGTTAAACTTGATCAAAAGTTTGTAACAAAATTAAGTCAAATAAATAATTTGAACTAAATCATGAACTTATCCACATATTTTCTAATTCAGCTCATAGCTGAAAGGAAATGGAAATGTAACAACATCTTACTCAACCCGACCTAGGCCCTCAGAAAAGGGATGACTCTTGCCCATAGCTCAGCCCCAATGGAGATGGAAATAGGCATCCCCTCAGCATTCCAGACAGGTTGCTCATCTTGGTCCAATTCCTCTGGATTATTTAGATATATTGTTCCAGAATAATTATCTTCATACTTAGGTTTTAACTAGGGCTCTCCTTATAATGATCTCCACCAACTGGAATGTGATAATAACAGCACACTTAAATATGTTGATAGAACAATGACTTTTGTTTTAAATGGAACAAAGAAAGAGAAATTGAAATTTTCCCTGCTATTTCAGTTTTTACTTCACATGTTAATGAGCCCTTATATAAAATATATCTAATACCATATGTAATATACATATATATTGCGGATTAAAAGGAGATTGGGTTTGCATAATTGAAATTATATCACTGTTCAAATGTCAAAATCATAAAATTAGACACTGTTAAGTGGGAATGTATCCCAAAAGATATGCTTCCTTTATGTGGCTAACCTCAATATTTTGCACAAAAAGTTTATGCATACAAAAGCTCTTTTGAATTCTTATACCAAAAGGGTATCTCCGTTTAAAAAATAGTAATTTGAAAATGTCAGTGCCATGTGCTAGAGAGACTGATCCTAGGAGTCTAAACTGGGCACAAAGAGTATAGCTAAGAATATAAACGAGGTCCCTTACTGAAAATAGGATTCATAATCACAGATCTGATTTGTAAAATATTTTTAAAATGTGTCTTCTTGGACCTGGAGAGGTGGCTCAGCAGTTACAGTGCTTACCCAGCATGCACAAGTACATGAGTTCAAACCCCAGCACCACATATACAACAAAGTGTTGGGGCAACAAAAGCCACATGAAAATATAATAAAAAACTAATTCTCTCTTCCTCTATCTCTCACTATCCCTCTCTCTTTAAAAACAAACAAAAAAATGTGTCTTGTTTAATCACTTCTTGGGAAGCTATTGAAGGATATACTCCATCCAAAAAGTAGAATAAAGCAATAAAGATTAAAAAAAAAATTGGATCCAAAAAACAAGAAATTTGACTCAGGGTCTAGGCAGAGGATTCCTAGAATGAAGATGAATGTTGATGGTGAATAGAAACCTGACAAGATCGCCAGGAAGAATACAGCCCCAAATTTATAGCTGAGCATGTAAATGGTATTTTAAAGCTCTTCCCAGGAGTTTATGATTAAAATAATGATGAATTCATAGAAATCTAATCAAATAATTAAAAATTAAGAAGTAGGAATATCAGCATAGAGTATTAATTAATATAGACATAGCAAGTAAAGATATAAATACCAGATAAAACACCTAAAATTATTGTAAGTAATTATCTTTGTGGAATGAGCTTGAAAGAAGCAGAATTTGGACAATTATTTGACTTTTAAACTATACACTTCAGCAACCTTTAAAAAGAAATTTTAATGTACATAAACTCTAAAATGCACCTCCACTTCATGAAAATTATCTGAAAATATGGAAGGTAAACACAAAAGTACAGCTACAATAATGTTTATTATAGCATTTTTTATTATAGTAGGAAATTGAAAATAATAAAATATCCAGAAATAGGTCATTAATTCAATTTATTCTGGTGTATATTATTGAAAACGAATACTAAGCATGAAATTAGAGATAAATTTTGATATTGCACATTTTTCACATGCTGTTCAGTGAAAATGAACGTTAAAGTCATAGCACATGAGCCTACCTTTTGCAAATAAGGACACAGAAAAGGCCTGGGAGTGTTACAGGGCAGAGAAACTGAGGCAGCATAGAGGCCCCCTCTTCAAACTCTGATTTTTGTATTCATACCAAAAGGACTTCAGACATTCCACTCAGAGTAACAGGCATGAGTTTATTAGAAGGGTAAGAAGGGGAAAGGGGTACACTCTCAATGGGGCATGGGTCCTTTCAGATAAGAGAAGGATGGCTTCCTGCCCTCCAGTTTAATTGGGAGTTCCCAGGAATTTTCCAGAAGAGTCCCATCCGGGTCCACCTTCTGACTTTGGACCAACAGCATAGGAAGTACCCTAACCTCCTGAAAGAGGAAGAGATAATGTAGTGCTCACAGAGCAGGAGATTTTAAGGAAGTTGTGTCCCACTGTTTTTGCCTCAATTTCCTTCACCCTTAATTGATTTATTACCTTTCAAATGCCCTCAGCAAGCTTTTGTGACAGTCTTGATGTTGCAGTTGCCAGGATGACTGGGGACTATGATAGTTTCTGTGATGAGGGAGGGTCCAGCCTGGTGGGGTATGACATGATCTTGAAACAATAGTTTTCTTAAGAGGTTATAATTATAGCTGAGGAGGTTTTGACATCTAAGCCCACATCTTCCAGGTGCTTATCTGTCAGATTAGGCTCCTTGTGCCTTTCAGTCACCCTTCGCTGTCCTTCTCCTACCCACCTTTTCATGGCTGACCAGCTGCCTAGCAGTAGTTCTTTAATGAACACACAGTGACACTAGCCTTTATAATTCTAGGTAGAAGAATAGAGGGGTATGTTTTTTTCTATTGTAAATCAATTTTGCTTTCCTTATTCTCACATAAATACAGTGGTAGATGGAAAAATCATAACAACATTTGCAGCTCCTCCTGTAGAAGTGAAGTCTATTTCTTGAATCCCAGCTGGGCTTGTGATGTGCTTTGAACTATCGAATGTGTCAGAGGATACTGCTTCGATTCTGAACCCATGCTTTGTTAGGAGGAAAACTTTCTCTTTACCAATTTAGCTCTAAATGCCTGGGGGCCTGTGAATTAATTGACGACAGATTAACAGAAGAAAAGTTTAAATCCACATGCATGTGGAGCACTCAATAAAGAGTGACTCCCAGAACAGCTGGTGGCAGAGGTTTGGATGCCGCCTTCACAGGGGAAGGAGAGGGGGACAGGGCTTCTATGGACACAAATCAGCTTCTCTGGGAAATAAATAGAAGGTATAAAAGCTTCTGATAAAGTTTGTTGACTCAATTTCTCATCCCAGGGCTGATGGTCAGCCTCCAACCTGGCTGAAAGCTCCCCCAGGAAGGAGACTTACAGCTTCATTCTAAGCAAGCTGGCTTTAATCAGATGAGAGAAGCTCAGAAAAGGCATCTTTCCAGTATCTCACATGTCTTCAGTTTAAAGGAATCTCTATGCTGTTCTGGTAGGGTGTGAGTCCCTTTGTAATAGGCATTTCCTTAAAATTGTCTTTTCCCCTTCCTCCCTTTTAAAGAGAAGGGCCTTAAGTACCTGTCAACAGATGAATGGATAAAGAAAACATGGTATATATATACACAATGGAGTGTTATTCAGCCATAAAGAAAAGTGAAATTATATCATTTACAGGACAATGGATAGAACTAGAGACCATTACATTAAGCGAAACAAGCCAAACTCAGAAGGTCAAATGTCATATATTTTCTCTCATGTGGAAGCTAAAATAGAAAAGGAAAAGAAAGCGGGAGGGGGGTCTCTCATGAAAATCAAAGGGAGATCAGTAGAAAAGGGACCAGCGACTGGGACGTGTAGAGGAAGGAAGGGAGGAAGCACCGAGGAGGGATACTGTCCAAATTATATTATTATACTGTGTGCATGTACAAATATGTAACAAATCCCATCATTGTGTACAACTATAATGGACCAATAAAAATATGGAAAAAATATGAACCTGTTCACAAAAACTAAATAAATAATAAATGGAAGGGCTAAAGCCCATCTACCCATCCCTAATCCAGTGGCTGAAAAGAAGCCCCCTGAGATGTCCACAGATAAACTTCTCTTTAGATGCACAGAACCCTGACCCCATGCTAGCACCCTCCCTTAGTAACTAGCTGCAGAAAGTGGAAGACCCATAGTGATGTTCTGAAGAAGACCCCTCGCTGCCTGGAGCCTCACTGCCTCCTTCCCTCCCTATAAAAAGACCCTCCAAACCCCTGAGTCCAGGAAGCTAGAGCTTTGAGGAGTTAGCCTGTTTTTCTTCTTGAGGGTGGACTTTAAGTAAACCTGATTCTATATTACCAACACTTGTCTGGAATATCGGTACTCAAGCATTGGGCAGCCTGGACATTTGATTCCATAACAACTTTAGCCTCAAGAAACTGTACAGTTTCCACTCTTCTTTCCCAGCTGTCTCACTCTTGCACACTGGTCACCATGAGAACTGACCTGGCCAAGCTTGCTGAAAAATGGGAGACCACATGGGCAGTACCCCAGATATTCCAACTATCCAAACTGCAGCATTATAAACCAGCCTCTCTGCTGCTCCAAAAGCTGGACTCAAATCCTGAGCCAGATCACCTGAGGGACAGAAGAACAAGGACCAGAGATGAACCACCAATTGAGCCCTGCAGAATCATCATTATTTTAAACTAAATTTTGGGGTGATTTGCTATGCAGATAGAGGTGATAGAGAAATGCATTGTTTGTGAAAAAATGATAGTTGGTTTAATAAAAAAAATTACTAAAGGTTGTTTAATTGTGAAAACTATATCACTGGTGTCATAAAAAATTTAATCTCAAAATGATGGACAAGAAATTTATTAAGCTTTTATTCTGGTCATTTGTCTTTATATGAATAAAAGATGATATTAATTTTAAAACCAAGGAGAGGGCACCTTTCTGCTGTGCATGGTAATTAATGCAAGGACCTTATGACACCCACTGGGTATTACTGAGTCAAACAGCTTAGCAAGAATCCCAAAAATACTGAAGAGCCTTTCAGTTCAAAATTGAACAAAGTGTTTGAGAATTAAAATGAAGATAAATTATATTGATGCGGGAGGTAGATGGAGAAGAACAGGTGGTAACTACACGTACTGGGTTTGCTCTCTATACTGATACTGATTCAAAGAGAATTCATTCTCAGCCTTCGTTTCATACAAAGACTACTAGCTTTTTAAAAAAAAAAATATTACCCATTCTATATCTCAGACATCACTCTTATGTAGGATTGCACAACTAGGTGAACTAGCATAGTAATCAACCTTTCCTACCATGCACCTGGCATTGAACACTGCCAGCTGAGACTGAAACTACCTGAGAACAGCATGCCATTTCGCCTGCCCTTTCACCACTCTGAATTGCTACTCCTACCTTCAAGATCCTACAAACTAGCTTATTATTTTAAAGTTATAATAATAATAGTGTTTTCTCTTTCTGAATTTCTGAAGCAGAGACAACCAGAAGCCATATTATATATGCAATGTACACTGTATTACCAAGTAGGTAATTTTGTCCCTCAGGAGAGCCATTTAGCATAGTTTTATTTTGTCATTTGTGCAACAGACATCTATCCATTTTATTTTACAGAGGTTTATGGTGGGTTTATTCCCAATCATTTCCTTTTCAGTGTAGGGTAGTTGTTGAAAGTCTGGTTTGCCTCTGAAATGGCATATTTCTGGTGGTGAGGATAAGATACCTTTTAAAAAATAATTTTATTAACATGTATTAATTGTATATATCAGTGAGGTTCAGTGTGATATTTCCACACATGTACACAACATGAACTGATCAAATCCAACCTTCCTTTACTACGAGTAGCTCTCCTCTTAATAGAGAAACAAATTTAAAATTACAGCAATTCTATAATTACATCATCTAAGGGAGTATACAAAGATTGCAAATTCTATTAAAATATAAATATGCTAATCTATTAGTGAATAAAATTCATTTCAAAATTTATATTCCTGTTTTTATGATACTGTTAATATAATACATATTTCCAAAGAAAAAAGTAGTCAAATAATAGCAGCTACACAAACCTTTTCAAATACTTAAATTACACATTTTATTGCAGACTCTGGCTTAATGTATCAACATACCATTTTGAGGCATATGGAAATGTTTGTTGTTAGCCTTTTCCTAGAATTCATATGCTTTTATTCTATGCTGAAGCAAACAGATAAAGAATTCTTGAAAATCCAAATATGGGCTACAATAAGTTTCTCAAAGTACTCACTTCATCTAACTCAAGGAAAAGCAATGAAGTGTCAGGATTCAGTGAACAGATATGTAAATCTTACAAATTAGATCAACACTTTGATGAGAGAACTATTTTTTAAGTTATAGATTTCTGCTCCCTTAAGACTATAATATTCTGAGGCCCAGAAATAGCTTTTAAAGCAATGAAATACAGAAAAAAAAAAGAGATTGCCTTGGAGAGGGAGGAAGAATAGGAAGGATCTAGGGGTAATCCTGGTTTAAGAATATACACATATCATATTGTTACTTTAAATGCATTTAAGATTATACAATAACTCAAATCCTTAATTAAAAATATTTTTAAAAAACAATGCCTTCCCATTTTAATCACAGAAGTCAAGAAATTACTTCTACACATGTACCTTAACAGTATTAATCACAAGCCTCACCATAAATTGTTTACAATGATATCTTCTTTCTTTTTTTTTTTTAAGAGAGGGGTACAGTGAGAAAGAAAGAGAGAATCAATTTTATTTAGTTTTTTGTGTGGTCTTCATTGCTCCAACACTTCATTGTGTATGTGGTTCTGGGGTTCGAACCCACTCCTCGCATGCCAGGTGAGCACTGTACAGCTGAGCTACTGCTCCAGCCCCTATATCTTCTATATAAATTATGTCATTTTATGGTTCCTAAGTCTATTGCCCTGAATTACCTTCAAGGTCTGAAATTATAGTACTGAATATTAAGTCCCTAAGCAATCTTGAGATAGAATTATAGGAATGTTAAAATGGTGAAGGCAGGGTTCAAGAAAAATGCCAACTGGAGTAAATGATGGGAAAATCAATCATCATGTCCCTGTTTAAGTCCCATTACCATGGTAGCTCCCAGCCACTGAGGGATTATTGCCATGGCAACTCCCACCACAAGTTCTATATTCTAATTAGGTGAAAATTAAGTAACTAATGGAAGCAAAGGACAAGTCTTCACTTGGGTCCACAGGGGTGGGACTAAGGAACAGTTCAGCCCATGAAACAAGACTGGCCCAGATATCAGGACCTTGAGCCACTCTCTATCAGACCACTCTGCTCTACTTTACAGAGTCTACTTTTACTTTCAATAAATCTGTGCTCTGCACATCTTGCTCAATTCTTTGTTCTGGCCACCAAGAACCTGGATCCCAATTGGACACACCCCCCATCAGTATTAAGCTCTTATAAATAATTTGTGATTGCAGTAATAATAGCTACTAGTATTGAGGGTATGTGAAGTACTCTATTGGGTCTGTTACACACTCTTCACTACAACCCTACAAAATAGCTTATTCCTCCCATATCACATATACATATATATATGATATACATGAAATTTTAATTATGTCATTTAATTTGTCATACATATGATGTACATGAAACTCAATCTCAGAAAAGTTAACTATTTCACTCAAGGACAAACAAGAAGTAAAAATGTCAAAACCACAATTCAAATTAAGTGTAACTTGAATTACATTCTATCACCTCTACTGGAAAAATTTCAGTCTATTCAAGAGGATAAAATCAACAGGTTCTGCTCTGAATTCAATAGGTACGAAAATCAAAATTACCCATGATCCCATATGTTATGTACATTGTGTCCTTGTGGCTTAAAATAGTCCCGCATTATGCCTGATTCCTATGAAACTGTTAATTGAGCCTTATTTCCCTTGAAGATGTGTCTTGGTCAGAGCAACAAAGTTAAAGGCCACACTACTTATGAAGACTATTTGTGTGAGTCAATAAAAGAGAATAGCCCAGTAGAAACTGATTTCACAATGGTGTGGCAAAACTACATATGAGGTATTCTGTTTTGTGTAGCAAGGCAGATCAGATACCCTAGTTTACCTGATGGTGAAAATATGCCAGGTAAAAGTAATTTGGATAGTCTTTCTTCACATATTAAACTGATGTGAAAAGCAGGAATGCTCTGAGAAAACTAGAGAAATTATAAGCCCTCTCTGCCTTGCAGGCATGAGCCAAACTGGGTGAATTTGGGTTTTCAAATCCTCACAGAAAACAAGAAAGAGACAAAACCTAGGAACTATCCACATACGACATTAGTAAAATGTGGATTTCCCAAAAAGCCAGGCAACAGATGGATATTATTCAGTATTGAGTAGAAATAAACCTGCTCTATTGGAGAATGTAAAGCAAACGTGCAAGAAACTTGGCTCTACTTTTTACTTCAAGGTGTTCTTCTATACCTTACAGCCTGAATTTGTGCCATCTTAACTTAAAGTGGCCACAGTTGTACAAAAGTGAGAGAAAGTTTCAATTTTTCTTTGTAGAAATCCACCTTCAAAACAAACCTTAGAAAATAAAGCTCTAAGAAGTATGAGTTCAAAGTAAAAATTCATAAGACAAGCAAGGAAATAAGGCACCATGAGTGAAAACCAACAGAAACAGTAGCACCATCAGACCCCAAAGCCATGTAACATTACCACCGTTAAGCACAGAATATGAAATAAATAGGTTTTTTAAATAACGGAAGATATGAAGAAATATCAAAAGACCAAAGCAGTGACCAGTAAATATAAGAAAAAAATTAAAAGAACTTTGAGAAATGACATAATAGCTGAAATTTAAAAATTTAATTACAAGCTTTGATGATACCAAGACATTATCATAAAGCTACAATGATTAGCACACTGTAATAGTAGCACATTTAAAAAAATAGGAACATAATAGAGTTACTGAATTGATGACATACACTTCTATGGACAAATTGATATATGAAAAAAATGAAACAGCAAAGCAGTGGAGAAAGAGCATACTTTTGTATAAATGGTCCTCAAGAGTATTGGCTATACAAAAATTTATAGTCAGTTCTCCTAAGTCCTAGCTCAGCAGGGTGAAATCCTGGCTTCAGGAAGCTAAGGCAGGAAGATCACAAGTTCAAGGTCAGCCTCAGCAACTTACCAAGACACTGCCTCAAAATAAAGGAAGTAGAACTCAGTTGTAAAGGGCCTCTTTCAATCCCTAGTATCACCAAAATTTTAAAAAGCTGACTTTTATAACATTATTTCAAAAGAAATAAGTTCCACATAGATTAAATACCTAAATATGAAAGACAGAACTGTAAATATTTTATAATTTAGGGCAATATCTTTACGTCCTCAAGATAAAGAAGGTATTCTGAAACCCAAGAAAGTCTAATCCTAAACTAAAACATTGAACAATTTAACTATATCAAATTAAAGAACTTATTAAAACTGAAAATCTATAACATCTAGAAAAATGAAAACCTGAGCCAAGCAGCA
The DNA here is from genome assembly GCA_004027875.1 of Aplodontia rufa. NCBI lineage: Eukaryota > Metazoa > Chordata > Mammalia > Rodentia > Aplodontiidae > Aplodontia > Aplodontia rufa. The sequence goes on along the minus strand of PVKS010006530.1, from coordinate 37,727 downwards.
AAGATATTTGCACTCACCGTCAACAAGGAGTTTACGGAATGTATGAAGAAGTCCCACAAATTATTGGGAAAAAGGAAGAGAACTCAACTTTAAAATCTGGACAAAAGTCTTGGACATGCCATTCTAAAAAGAATAAATGCAAGCTGGGCACAGTGGCATACACCTGTAATAAGAGTGATTCAGTAGGATGAGGAGGAAGACCACAAGTTCCAGGTCAGCCTCAGCAACTTAGCAAGACCCTATCTCAAAATATTTTAAAAAAACAAAACAACTAGGAATGCAGCTCAATAGTAGCACACCATTAGTTCAATCCCCAGTACTAAAGGAAAAAAAAAGAACAAATGCAAATAATCATTAAAGATATGAGAAGATATCAGACCTCAATTATATGGTCTGCAAAAATGATTAAAATCACATTGAGTTGCCACTACATACTTTATGGATTAAAACAAACAAAAATTGATTCATTGTTTCTAGTTCCAAACATATGGATTAGTTATTTTTAGTCCATTGTCTAACATAATATCACCTTTGATTACTAATTTACAGTTATATCCTGGAAAGATTTGGGAGTTTTTACAGGACCCTTAAAGATGGCTTGACTGTATCTTATCAGTACACAACTACAAAAGCTAGTTCGAACTACAAGGAATCCCATGGAACAGTGTGGTTTAAGGTGAGTGACCCAGATGCACCTAGTTTCTAGTTGTCTAACCAGACAATGAGTACGTCAAAGAGAAGTCTGTCTGGCTGAATTACAAATAGAGAAATGACACTAGATTAAGCAGTCCTTGATGTGTCACTTCAGATAGGGTTCTGTTTTCTCAAAGCCTGGTACAGTGCATGGGAGATATTTATAAATGATTCTTGAATCATACAAAGAATGAGTAAATGGAAGACTTGCTTTCTTCTTTTTGTCATCTCCATCCAGACATTGAATAAAAGTCAAAAACAGGCAATATTTTTCAAAAAAATTGTAAAATCTTCAGTATGCATTATTTTTCCTGCATAAGTTAGCATTTTCTGAAGTCCAAGACTGAATTAAAAAACCAATCAATGCCCAAAGTAAAGACAAGTTTATAAACTGAGAAGACTGATGTTCCTTTTGCTATGAACTAATATTTAAACTCTAAAGAATAATTCTTCCAGAACTACACAGAAATGATGTGCAACTACAGTGTTTTGGGACTCATCAGAGTCTCAAAGTAAAGAAAGAAATAGCGTCTCCTGATTGTCACAGCTGAAATTGAATAACACTGTAGTACAGCACAGATAAGGCTATGTTACTTTTTAACAGTCAAAATTTATTGAGACATAATTTACATTCTGAAAAAAAATGTATCCATTTAAAGTGTATGAGCCAGTGGCTTTGTAGTATATACAGAGTTTTGCAAATATGATCACACTTTAATTTGGAATATTTTCATCCCCTTAAAAGGAAACCCCATAACCATTAGCAGTCATTCATACATTTCCTTCACAGCCCCAAGAATCCACTAATTTACTTTATCTCTCTGTGAATGTGTCAGTTCTTGGCATTTCATGTACAAGAATGCACACAGTGACTGTAGCCTTTTGTGACTGGTTTCTTTCACTTAACATGATGTCTCATGGTTCATCCACTTCATAGCATCAGTGCTTCATTCCTTGTTAGGGCTGAAAATTTTTCCTTGGCATGGATATACCATATTTTGTTTATCCATTGATCAGATGATGGACAATTGGGTTGACTCCATTAATTATCTACTATGAATAATGCTATAAAGATTTTTGTGCAAATTTGTACAGATACATTTTCTTTTAAGAATGTACTTAATAGGGGTGTAATATAGAAGAATCAAGAGACTGAAACGTGGAAGATGTGGGAGTAACTATGGTGTAGGAACAAACACCAATCATATTGTTTCTTCATACATATTTATGATTGTACAACAACTCAACTCCTTAAAAAAAAAAAAAAAGAATGTATTTAAGAGGAAAGGCATGGTGGCATATGCCCATAATCCCAACAACTCAGGAGGCTGAGGCAGGAGGACTGCAAGTTTAAGACCAGCCTCAACAATTTAGTAAGACCTGTCTCAAAATTTTAAAAATAGAAATAAGATGGGGGTGTAGCTCAGTGGTAGAGTGCCAGTAGGGTCAATTTCCATTACTGCAAACAAACAAACAAATGAATGAATAAATAGAATATATGTAGGAGTAGAATTGCTTAGTCAATGCCATTTTTAAGGCCTGAAAGGCTGTTTTCCTTTTTGTTTTGTTTTGTTTATTTTTATTGTTTCTCTTTAGTTATACAGTGACAACTTATTTTGATATAATTATAAAAGCATGGATGTGATTTGTTCTAATTCAACAGCAATGAAGAGGATTTCAATTTCTCCATATGCTTTCTAACACTTTTTTTTAATAGCCATATTAGTGGATGTGAAGTGGTTTCTCATTGTAGTTTTGATTTGCATTTCCCTAAAGACTAACAATGTTGATCACCTTTTCATGTGCTTATTATCCCCTGGTATACTTTTTGGAAATACATCAATTCATGCCTTTATCCAGTTTTTAATTGGGTTATCTTTTTATTATTGAGCTATAATTTCTTATAGATTCTTCATACAAGTCTCTTATCAGATCTGTGATTTCCAAATATTCTTCCCATTCTTTGGATTGTCTTTTTAATTTTTTGATGACATAACTTGCTGTACAAGTTTTTAATTGGTAATTTAATTTTTTTGTTTCCTTTGTTACTTGTGTTTTTTATGTCACTTCTTGAAAATCACTGCCTAACCAAGGTCATGCAGACTCCTCCATTTTCATTAAAGAATTTTAGAGATACAGCTCTTACATTTAAGACTGAACCATTGGAGTTAGCTTTTGTCTATGACTTGAGGTAGGAATCCAACATTATTGTGTTGCATGTGGACATCCCATTGCCCCACATCATTTGTTGGATAGACTATTTTTTCCCCATTTAATATTTTGGCACTCATTGAAAATTAATTCACTAAGTATGAAGGTTTATTTCTGAGTTCTCAATTCTGCTCCATTGGTCTATATCCTCAATTCTACTCCATTGATCCCAATGCTAGTATCATACTGTCTTGATTCCCACAGTGTTGTGATAAGTTTTGAAATCAGGAAATATGAATCCTCCAAGCAGAGTATTTCCTTTTGAAAAGTTTTCTCCCCATGGCTGTTCCAAGCATTTTTTCATGCCATATGAATTTTAGGATCAGCTTAGAAATATCTACAGAAGGGACAGTCAATATTTTAGCAGATATTACACTGAATATATATAGATCAATTTGGGGAGAATTGCCATCTGTAATAGTCAGCTTTTTTGCTACTATGACCAAAAGATCTGAAAAGAACAAGATTAGAGGAGGAAAAGTTTGTTTGGTGCTCATGGTTTCAGAGGTCTCAGGCCATAGATGGGCCTGAGATGAGGCAGAATACCATGGGTGGAGGAAAGCAGCCCAGGACATCACACTAATAAGCAGAAAGAGCTCTGCTTCCCAGGGACAAAACATATACCTCAAAGGCACATCCCCAGGAACCTACCTCTTCCAGCCACATCCTACCTGCCTACAGTCACTACCCAGTTAATCCATTCAATGGCTTAATGAACTGATTAGGTTAAGGCTTTCATAAGTTTTGCCTCTAAACTTTCTTGCACTGTCTCACACATGAACTTTTGGGGGACACCTCATATCTAAACAATAACACCATCATATCAATACTAAGCCTACAAATCCATGAGCAAGTGATATCTTTCCATTTATTTTGATCTTTTAAAATTTATTTTAAAAATGTTTCATAGTTTTAAGTATGAGTCTAGTTATTATTTTGCTAAAACTTCCTCTAAATATTGTATTTTTTGATGCTATCATACATGGAATTTGTTTTTAATTGCTCCTTTATAGTGTGTGGAAATAATAGATTTTCATATATTGATCCTATATTCTGCAATCTCACTGAGCTTTTTAATTCATTCGAATAATTTTTATTAGTCTCCCTAGGATTTTTTATATGCAAAATAAAGTCATTTTCAAATGGAAAAAAATCCCCTATTCCTTTTCAATCTGGATGCCTTTTATTTCCTTTGTGGTCAAAGTCAAATTGCTCAGGCTAGAACCTATAGTCCAATGTTGAATAGAAGTGGTGACAGTCAGTATCCTTCTTTTGACCCTGGTTGCAGGGGAAAGAATTCTGGCTTTCAACACTAGAATTGATGCTAATTGTGGGGTTTTGCAGATGTCCTTTATCAGATTAAGGAAGTTACCTTCTATATAAATAGTTTGTTAAGGATTTTTGTTTGTTTCTTGGGGTTTTTTGTTGTTGTTTGTTTGCTTAAACCAGGGATGGAACCCAGGGGCACTCAACCACTAAGCCACATCCCCAACCCCTCTTTTACTTTTTTTTATTTTGAGACAGGGTCTTACTAAGTTGCTTAGGGCCTCACTAAATTGCTGAGCCTGGCTCTAAACTTGTGATCTCCTGCCTCAGCCTCCTGAATCACTGGGATTACAGGTGTGCTCCACCACCCCTGGCTTTATCATGAAACAATGTTGTATGTTATCAAATATTGTCTCTCCAGTTATGTGGATGATCGATTGGACACAGTGCAAGAGGATATTCCTAGATAGAAAGAATATGGACTTAAAAGAATAAAGACCATGTTTCAATAAAGGAGTGGATTATTACTGAATGTCTGATGGCTCCTGCCTATTTAGTGTAATTCAACCTAACACAATCAGGAATGAACAATTTTAAAAATTAAATAATTATATTTTACCACAGTTTTAGTCATTGATACCAAAAACTGTATAACTAAAGGATACACAGATACCTTTGTCATTATCACATAAACCTAAATGCTTCACAATAAGGAAGCAGTTACTGATAGATCAGTGGTATAGTATAGTAATAGTCCACTTCACTGTCTGCATCAGCAAGCCTCTGTTTATTTCTGTGAAGTTAAAAACTAAAATATATGAAACTCCTTAAAATTATTAGATCCAATTTTGTTTGAAAAATAATGTGGGAGGATGAAAATAAGAAAAGGCATTTGGCTTTGACCTTCCGTCACACACGGTCTGAGCTGCTCTGATTAAAGAAGACTTTGCCCAACTGGAAGAAGAGGGGAAGGAAGCTCGACCCTGCAGAGCTGGACTCACTTCATGTGGGCGTTGCAAGGAGGATTTTAAAATGCCAAATGTGTCTTTGCCTTCAGTTCTCATGGTGTGATACACTCCTCAGAGAAGAAAAGTGGAAGCTGCACAGTAGCATTTGGACCAAAGCCACCTTCATAACAGATGAGAACACATCCTTCACAAGACTTGCAATTCATGGGGCAGTGTCAAGTGCTCCCGGTGCTCCCACCCTCTCCCTTCCAATAGACGAACCCAAGTCTATGTGAAAAGTATACCAGAGCACGCACATGGCCAAGGCTAACCAATTCTGAATTATATATCAGGCCGATAGTCACCCAGCCAGGGGGAAAGTCCAAAGAAAAAATATTACCCACTGTGCCAGTTAGAGTGCTCATAGTGACAAATAACAATTTTCATGGTGTGACCTCACTTGAGAACAAGTTATCATAGACTAGTCTCCAAAAAACTGAAGGACTTGTTTTAGAGAGATTGAAATTAAAGATGAACTTTGGAAACAGAAACTCAAAGACCTTAGAGAAAGCAATGAATACCAAAATTCAGTAACAATATTGTACTATTATATAGTGCTACATCGTTTACCAAGTGCATTCACATCCCTCATTTGTAAGAGAGACACTGTAATCCCACATTATAGATGAAAAACTCCAGTTCCCACAAGTTAAATGACTTACCTAATCTCTACACAACCGATAAATAGATCAAATGAGATGCAAAAATATATCTACGGGAGGTGTTCCAGCCAGAAATCATGAAATAATGTGACATATTTACATGTGCTACATGTACTACACATGCAAGTAATTTTAATTCTTCAAGGTAATTATAAGATTTCTTAACAAAATAAAGATTTTTACTTGCTACAAAAATTCTGTCAACTAGACATAAAACATAATTAAGAATAAAAGGCCACAACAATAGATGCCAAAAGACTGGAACACATTGGTATTTGCAGGAAGATCAATTTGTTCCTAAATTTAATTTTTCTTGACATTGTCATAACAGAGGAATTCAAGCTTATTCTTTGCCTTTCAAAAAGAAAAGAAAGACAGAAAGAAAAAAGAAACCTGATTTGTGGAAGGACTTGTCCCACCTCTTATCATCCAGCTGTCAGGAAGTAGAACCCTCTGCATTCCAACCACTCTTTCATTATATAAGATGTTGATGTTGCCATATTAATAAATAGCCCTGAGATCTTCCCTTAACCTGGAGGTCAGTCCTATCACAGAAAAAGTTGGAGGTTTCTGAGGAACAGCTCTTACCCCAGGCAGATCTAATCAACTGGTCCCATGGAAGTATCTATTTTTCTAATGAAGTTATAGGGTTACATCATAGAAAAATTGAAAACATTGTAAGTTGAAAGTTCATTTAAAACACCAAAATTCATGGTTTCATGACACAGTATACTTTAGCAGATCAGCTGTTTCCCCCTTCTGTTCCCTTGTCTGACTGGATCTGTAGGGCGATGCCACCCTCCAGTACCACAAAAGGACATTGGACTGCATATTCCTGCCCAGGAAAAGATCGAATATCAAAATTCAAAGTGCACTTTCTATTGAATGCATATTGCTTTTATTCCATGGTAAAGCTAAAAATCTTAAGTCAAACCATAGTAAGCTGCAGATTGTCTGTACTGTATCCTATGTTGAAGCATCTTCACCTTTTATATTACAAACCTACAAGTGACAATTGATATGTCTTTTGTAAACAGCTACAATAATACTATAAATAGATACAATAATGTTTAATTATTTGAGGCTAAATAAATTCCAATACAAGGGTAAACCTGAGAGCGTCTGAATATTACAGAAAGGAAAATATCATATGTAGAAGTTAAAAGAAGAAATACCGGCAAATGGTCACTTTCTTTTTTTATATACTGGTTTTCAGTTTTTCTAACCCAGTAATTCCAATGGCTGCTTATTTTTTTCCTCAGAGGATGTCTGAAAATAAACATAATTTGTCCTATAATTTCTAGTCATTTTATTTTTCATAACCGTAGTCCTGTGTAGTATAAAATTAGAGGTTCTGTTTTTCTCAGCATGAAATTAAACCCCCTTTTATTGTTATCTTTAAATCAAAAATAGTCATAAATGTCAGCTCATAAAAATTTGACAAGTCATTCCATTTTTCAGGTTTTTCTTAAAGTCATCAGCAGTGGTCTCTGTGAGAAAATTCACATTTTCCCTAATAAAAACTAGCTTAATGTTCTCAGCCACTCATTTTTCACAGAAAATATTTTTGTTCCTGCTGCTATGTAATTTCAATCACAGCCACCCCCCAGTATTTAAATTCGAAGAATATGCTAAAATGAGCTATGTATTAACTAAAGAACATTATCAGCCCTATCCACTCCTCCTCTAGATTATTAACTTGCTAGTACTTCAAAAGACAAAGCCACATGGTTACTGGTGGCTTGTCCAGACTTAATAAGCACATAAACTTCGACAACCATGACAACCACTCCAGCTTCACAAAACATAATTTTTACGACTGCCATTTAAGCACATCCAGCCCTCAACATGGCTTGCATAGTTACTTAACAGGTTGAAAACAGTCATGCTGAGTTATAACAGACCAAATAAATATTAAGCTGAGAATCCATGCTTTATTCTTAGTAGACATTAATACCAAGGCTACATGCACAGATCTGTAGCATGAACACACACATAGGATGCTCAACATCCAAGACAATGAATTTAAACTCAGGTTCTGTTTTTTTGTTTTATATTTGTTTATTTGTGTTACTAGTTTTAAGCACAAGAGATATAGAAATAAGATGAGCCACTGAACCTTGTATAAGAATATTGGTGAGAGTCTGCAAGCTACAGGTGTTACCAAGGGTTAGTAGATCATTTAGTAACAGGAAAGAAAATTGGAGCAAATGAACGTAAGCAGCAAGTTAGTTCACTTCATCTTTCAGAGAACTTTTCTGCTAAATTTGTGCTCTAAAGCTGTCATTCCCATTTTTCTCACCACCTGCCCCTATTCTAAACATGTAATCTATCATTTTAAAAATAATGCTGCATTAAGAAAACCTAAGGAAGTCGCCAATATCTTAAAATAACTTTTAACTGTGGCAATTGCCTGATTTTGAAAGGCCTTACTGTATATTATTGTGTCACATAATAGTCACATTGCTGTGTTGGTAACAGGCCTTTTCAGAGTTTTAATGGCTTTTTCAAAACCTCCTCCTCACTTTGCTGAGCCACCTGGGAGGATGTACATTTTGCCAGGACTTTTCTCCTACCCCACCAAGAAACAAATAGTTTCAATGGGATTCCACCCAACTTAGAACTCACCTTTCAATAGGAATGCAAGAGTTCCTTAGTTTCTAACTGGACCCCAGATTTCAGAAGAATTTACTGATGATGTGCTCACATGCAGGGGACCCAGTAGTAAAAAGAAGTTCTTGAAATGAGACAAAGAAAAACCACAGATTCTGGGTTGCTTTTAGCCATCTTGGTTTCATGTGTAACTCCCTACCAAAAACCTTTCCATCTCAATAAATTAATACTTCATATGTCTCATTTTATTAATGTGATTAATAAAATCCAGTAGTAGTAAGAATTTAGGGAAATGGGAACACACATGCAACCATGGGTGGGCATATAAATTAGTGACATCTTTTTCAGAATAATGTGGCATTATATTGAAAATGTAATTGCATTGAAATGTTAACACCCTTGATCTACATGTAGGAATCTATACTAAAATATTACTCAACCTCTAAACAAACATGCATAAAAATACTGCCAATCAACATTGTTTAAAGTAAAAACTGAAAATATATGTATGTTCTAATATGGAAATTTTACAAGCCCTAGTCAAATCCTATTGATCAGCATATAAAAATTAAAGCCAGATATCTCAAACTTAAGTTTGTTTGAATTTTGTCTACTGACCTTCCTTTCCGTACTGCTAACCAATGAGAGATGATTGAAAATGCCAAGAAAAATCAAGAGCTATAAAACAAATTAATACTCTACATATGAAGCAAACTAAAATGTAGTTGTTTTTTGATCAGGTGTTGGAATTTTTTAAAAAGAAAGAATGCTCATTAGTCCTTGATATTGGCCATACATGCCTCTGAAAAGGAAAGTTCAGTGTTAATAGATTGCACTCTTGTTTATCTAAGGGCCCAAACATACTATTTGGTTTTGAAGTGAACAAAATCAACACAGTCATAATATTGTACAATCATTTTGTTTCATTTTAGTTTGTAGAATCAATCTGTGGGACAAAAAATAGCAGACTTAGTCATAACCACATTAGAAAAAAAATTCATACACCTAGACCACTGATGCCATCTACAAAACAAACTTCAGAAAAAGGTGACTATTTGAGATTTAAAAGACACCATTTTAAAAACTAAAAACAAGTGACAGACTGATTTGAATTGTCCTAAGAACTTCTGTAAATTAAAAAAAAATTAATTCATAATTGAAAAGATGGGCTGAGATTATGAAAAGGCAATATACAGAAGAAATAAGAGAAAGATCCTCAAACTCATTGGTAATCATGGAAAGATAAACTGAAATAATCATGGGATAAAAATTCAGTTATATGAGATTAACAATAATTAAAGTGATTAATAAAATATAGTGTTAGTAAGAATATAGGGAATTGGGAACTCTCATGCAACCATGGGTGGGTATATAAGTTAGTGACATATTTTTAAGAATAATATGGCATTGTATTGAAAAATGTTCATACCCTTGATCCTTTATTTCTACATGTAGTAATTTATACTAAAATATTACTCAACCTTCTAATTAAGATGCATTAAAAAATTGCCAATAAACATTTTTACGGTTAAAATTGAAAATAACTATCCTTAAACAGGTGAGTACCTTCATTATGATACATTCATTAATATGCGTTAATCTGAAAAATATTTCTGATATATTGCCTGAACAAAAATAAGTATCAATGTAATTTATATATGATTCAAAATAATATTTTTTATTTTAAAAAAGAACATATATATGTATGTATGTTGTAGTGTAGAAATTTTATAAGCCTTGGGCATTAGAAAAAAATCATAAGTCATGATGAATTTACTTTTGTAAGATGCATAATTTTAAGAGTGTGTATGTGTGTATGTGCATGTCTGTGTTTCATATCCCCAAATCAGGGTTCTAAGTCAGTAAGGAAAACAGGAAGAAGTATCATAATTTTTCCCCAGAATGTATCCTTTCTTTTTATAATAAGTAAAAGAGAAAATGAATCTATTTTATGTCAATGCAAACTGGTAATAAAGCCATCTAACTAAATAAATAAATTCTATGGATGAAGTAGGAAATAACCAAGCTGAAACTCAGGGCTCCAACCTCTCTATCTCTACAGAAATGCTGCTTAGTGGGGTGAAGGGTTGCCACCCTGTGCTTCTGACATTCTAGATGAGAGCTTAAAACATGAAGGATCGGGGCTGGAGCGGTGGCTCAGCTGTTATGGCACTTTCCCGGCATGCAGGAGTACACGAGTTCAAACCCCAGCACCACGTACACAACTAAGCATCAGAGCAACAAAGGCCCTGTGAAAAACTCAATAAAAATTGATTCTCTCTCTCTCTCTCTCCTTCTCTCTTTAAAATAAAAATTAAGTGTCAAGTCTTTCAAAAGCAAATTTCTTAATCTGAAATCACCAGAAAAGATGGTTATTCCTTTGAATTTTTCATTCTTTAACAGACTCATTTGGTTCACTTGGCAAAAAAATCCTGAATCAAGAGAATAAAATGAAGAATGTATCATCTGTTAAGGAAATAGGGTGAAAACCCTGCCTCAATTTCTTGCAGTAAGGTGATACTGAAACAAAGGATTATCAAAGGAAAATACGGAAACCACTGAAACCAAAATTTTGAGAGATGAAATTGATTGCCAGGTTCTCCTGGCTGGCGAGACTGTTCCTCTGCTTCCGCAGGCAGGTGGGGTCTGCAGAGCTGCAAGTCTCTGCAGGGAAGTGTTGCAGCTCTCAAAGGCATGGGATGCCCTGCAGTGTTGCAGCTTCCTCTGCTTCTGCAGCACGTCTTTGCCTTGTGAATTCCAAGAGTGAAATCCACAGACCAGAATGAGTGAACAAAATAAATATTGGAGAAACAGGAACAAAACTCTCCCAGAGCAAGAGGGGACCGGGGACCAAGAGCAGATTTTCTCCATCTGCGTGTGCTCAGCTAGGGGTCTACACAGCACTTGGGTCACAGCTATTGGTGCAAAATTATGCAAATTAGGGTTTGAGTAAAGTACTAACGCTTTTGGTTCAAAGTTATGCTAATTAGGGTTTGAAAACCCACTAACTAATGCTATAGGGTAACCCTGAATCCCATTCAGGTTTGCCTTGCTTCCATTTTCTCCCCACTTCTCAGGGAAGCCAGAACTTGAGGTTAGGGAAATGTACATGGGGTGGCGGCGTGGGGGATCTGGAGCTGCAGCCATTCAGGAAGCAGGTTTCTTCAGCAGTCTTCAGTGTCCAGGCCTGGCCTTGGAAAGATGACAGGTCAGCATGGGTTCCTTCACTCTCCTGGATGCTGCCTCAATGCAGGTCAGGCCCACTGCACTGCACGGTGGGCTCCATGCAGCAGCCGAGGCCTGTGCTCCTTGCCCGCACTCGAATCCGCACAGGCCACCCCTCCACTGCTGCCTCCTCCACAGGTCCACTGTTGCTGCTCCCCTGCAGGGACCAGTAGGACAGGAGGGCTGCACAGCTTGGGTGCTGGGGGTGCCCTGTCAATATTACAGTAAAAAGCGCAGCAGCCAAAATCGATTTCATCAAATGGTTAAGGTGAAAAGATTTATGATTTTCTTTATTAATTTTTGAGCTTAAGCAAGGTGTTTGAACATGTTATGCATAATTCGTTTGATAAAGAATAGGCCAACTACATCCTGTTAGAGAGCCTATTCTTTTTCAGATTAACATCTAATCACAGGAATTCTTCACTGTGATTTTCTAAAGTCTCAAATAACTGAAGGCATGTCAAGGAATTATAAACAAATGAACAAATCTATAATTGTCAGTTTTCAAAACAATGTAAAATTGCCTGTCTTGACTACAAAATGACAGGGAATTGATGACTTAGAGAATCACATTCCATAAGTGCATAAGTAAAGACAAGCCCTCCCTCAGCCAGAGGCTAGATGACTGAATTCTCAGAAAATCACCTATAATTTCATTCCAGGTAGTACTCCAGACCTGACCTCTACGATAAAAAAAAAAAAAAATGTTCTTAAGGTATTTAATTTACCCTTTCTTTCATTTAAGAGAGAGGGAAAGAATTACTTTTATTTTTCATCTGGTTTTTGGTTTCCTCTACTTGGTTGTGTAAGTGATACTAGGAATGGAACCCATGTCCTTGAGCATGCCAGGCAAGCACTCTATACTGCTGAGCCCTCTCCAGCCCTTTGATTTACTCTTAACATAATGAAATTGGCCTTTTACTCAGGTCTAGATAGGAAATCAGTTATGGAAATGAAAGTTACTATCCTTAGAACATCCTCCTCTTGCATAAATAAAGTTAGGGTTTTCATTTCCATTTTATAGATGAAGTAACTTGAATTAAAAGAATATATGAGAACTGGAGTTGTGGCTCAACAGGAGCGCATGCCTGGAATATGTAAGGACCCTGGTTCAAATCCCAGTACCACATACACTACTAAGTAGCGGATAAACAAAGGCCAGATGGAAAAATCAATAAAATTGATTATCTATCTCTCTCTCTAAAAAAAAAAGAAGAAGAAGAAGAAGAAGAAAAAGAAATGACATGGAAAAAGTAGACTGAAAGCCTTGTCTTCCTATAAGAACACCAATTCTTTCAGTCGCAGTGTTACATATTCTTTTTTCAAATTCATCCTGTAGTACTAGTGTGCTTCACAGCATTATTGTAGTTATGAAACAGTGGAACTCATTAACAATAGGAACAGGACTGAAGAACAATCTATTTGAATTAATTGTTAACAATCAATATTTTCCCATTCTAGCCTTCCTTTCTAGTCTTCTTAACTCTCAAGAACTAGGATTTACAAAATTCATTTTATCTTGGAATTGCAGGTAAGAAAAATCTATAAATGATTAAGGAGAAAATATTTATTGCAAAAACTAACATTAACTTTCATCTTATCTGGGCAGGTGATGCATCTCCTCCCCACCCTCACAACTGTCTATCTTCGGTTCTTGGAAATCATCCGCTTGCCTGGATACTTTGACTTTATGTTGCCCTTTGAAAAAGGGCTTGTTTTTGTTCATAAGATGATATATACAGAAATCTCTTGAGCATGCTCTGTTATTTATCAATTTTCAAGTCCTTACATTTTAAAACAAAAATATTTTCTGGGTCCACATTGTTTCAATGCATGAAACTCTGAAGAAATTCAAAGTTGGAAAAGCATCCTACTTCATATCAGATCAATAAGAAACCATCTAGCTTTGGGCTATAAAAGAGCACACTGGGTTACCTTTTCTACCCTTTTCTTATAAATAGCCTTCTTAACTTTTACTGCCTCATCCAACTACATTACAGAAGTGGCTTTAATCCATGCCTTTGATTAAACAAGGACTGCCAGAGACAAAGACACAGGCACCAGAGGCCAGAGCTGCTGAAATCTTGAGCACCTGGGCCCATCCTGAAGTAGATCAACAGTTCTGATAAAGTTCAGGAACCATATCCATCTCCATTTGAGAACTGGATTTAGTAAGACCTTCTCTGAGGGCTGTTTACTTTTACTTTTACAGCTCAGATCCTATCAGAAATTAGTTTTCTCTGGAATGATGTTGTAAGATCATTATCTGACCAATGGAAATACTTGGTTTCACAAAGCATTTATTGAATGGACCCTGGGCCTTTATGTTTTTTAAGCCTCTAAATAAAGTAAAGTAAAGTAAATAGCATAACTAAAAAATAACAATTGTGAATATTATACTTACATTATAGCTAGCAAATAATAATTGAGAACAGTATGCTATATTTACAGTCCATCATTATTTTTCCATATTTTAATTGGTGTATTATAATTGTACATATTGATGGGATTTGTTGTTACATATTCATATATGCACACAATATAACAATATAATTTGGCCAATATCACTTCCCAATACTTCTCTCCTCCATCCCTGATAGTCTGTCATTAATTTTAAGGGTGTATGTATATAAAATATTATTCTTATTAGAGTCCCAAGACATTTCCCAGATAGGTCAGGCTAAGAGCACATGGATAGTGAAGGAAGGAGCAAGACTCCCGTCTCCAGCTGGCGTTGTTTTGCATGTTTATTTCTCATATTCCCATTTTATTCATATTCTGAGTCTCAAAATCCTTTTTCTTCTCTCTTGGTTCCCATGTTGCAATTTCTTATTTTGGTTCTGATATTCTTATGGCCCAGTGCAAACCATTTATAGTTAAAGAGCCTAATTCAATACTTGAGTAGAAACTATTCAATAAATACAAGTGATATTTAATTGAAATATTTATATAGTCAGCAAGATTCCTTCACTTTTGCTTTATTATCTATGTGTCTCTACATGAATAGCTCAAATCATTTTTTTTATTTCTGGTTGTTATAGATACTTCCATCTGAATCAGAAAGAAGGTATATGCCTTTTTATAAAATAAAGGACACAGAGAAAAGTCCACTATGTCCTTCAAAAAGCATCTTTCAAAAACATTTTTGAGAATGTCATTTCTTGTCCTTAGGCAATGGGATTGCACTAAAATACACTCAACTGGTCCAAATAGTTGGGGAAAGAATTTCCACAGCAGACTCTCCATTGAAATATAAACCAGTTCTTTCCCAAAGTGGACTATAATTCTATCTACCTTGGAAAATGGAAACTAGTGAAAGAAGCTTTAAAAATAAATTCTCAGGATTAAATAATTGAAGTGAAAGAGAAGCCATTTTATGAACCACAAGTCTCCATTAAACAAGTAGATTTCCACTTGGAAAGGTTGTCCCTTCAAACAAAGGAGTTACTTTACTGAACATGAAAAACTGTTTTTACTTCTTTTACTCTGGAGCAGAAAACTTTTAGTTGAGAAGAGTTAAGAGGGTCACATCTCACTGAAATTAGAACACAAGTATATGGGCATAAAATATCAGATTTAACTGCAACTGGCTTCATGTTCTTCTTTGATTTAATAATTACTGACTTTGGTAAGGAACTGGAATATTCTTCAGACATTGTAGACATAGAGAAATGGTTTTCACATTGTGTTAACACCTA
This sequence comes from Aplodontia rufa, assembly GCA_004027875.1. Classification (NCBI taxonomy): domain Eukaryota; kingdom Metazoa; phylum Chordata; class Mammalia; order Rodentia; family Aplodontiidae; genus Aplodontia; species Aplodontia rufa. Next base: position 22,352 of record PVKS010006530.1, on the reverse strand, counting down.
TCAGATTTAAAAGATTAAGTCTTTGGGATCTTTAAAGTGGTAAGGGTGAGCAATTGCACCATGAGCAAACACTCATCTATATTTTAACAGCACTTAACTATTTTAAACCTTTCAAATAATACCTTTGCCAACTCCAATCAAGTTATATTGAAATATGGTAGCCACTACATTGACCATGGGCTTCAAAGACAAAAACTATAGCTTTTCAAATAACACCTTCTAATCTATAGTCTTATTAGATGTACAGTTCATTCTGATACTTTCAGCATCTGCAGGAAGTTTTCCCAGGGTTTTCTCTCTTCCCCCCTTCACCCCAGTTTTCCTTGTACTCCTTATACATTATTATGGAAATATTTTACTTGCCATTAGTGAAAACTTTAACAAAATTAATTATAAATGAAACTTTGGATAAAAGCCTTTTTGAAAAAAATGGTAGGATTTCCTTTTTACCCTGAATTTAAAGAAGTCTGCTTCTCTAACAGCAGTTCAGATTTTTGGCAGCTCATCTTCCAGTTACATTTAAAATTTAAAGGGAAAAATATTCCTCTTTAATGAGAGAGAACAGAAGCATTTCTGTGTAATCAAAAAGAGATTCATATGTAAGTTTGGAACTTGTTTGACAGAAAGGAAAAACTTAACAAAGCAAGTTTGACCTGTAAAATAAGACTCAATTCTTCAGAACTATTTTTTAAATGTGCATAATGAATTCATTGTAGTGTTCAAACATGTCCTGGGCACAGAAACTGAGACCACTAACCTACTCAAGGACTCTAGAGTTTAAGGAGGAAGTTTGACGTTTCCTACTGGAAAATTCATACTGGGGATAAGGAGAACCAGGTTCATATCCCTACCCAGCTAAATCTCTGATTTTGGCCAAGCAAATTTATTGGGCTGGCTCAGTTTTCTTAACCAAAAAATAAAGTAAAATAAAGAAAAGATGACAGAAATTCTATCATTCTAACATTCATAAATTACAACCATGTATCTTTGGTTCTACTAATGAATAGATCCCAAATCAGAAAAGTAATATTTTGTTGAAAGCAGTCCATCCATGAAAAGTAGTATTTAGAACTTTAATCCAATTTTCAAGCAGGAGAGAATATTCAATGCCTTATTTTTTCATTTTGGTTTTGTTCCAAATTGGCGAATTCATTTCTTCCACAAGCACTCCTCCAGGTAACCTACCGAGTATACAATTTGAAGAAATTCCAGTTTCTGCTCTTTATAGTTTTGCTGTCTACCCATAAGGGAAATAGAAGTGAAAAAAGTCCATAGCAGCAATACTAGTGCTGTAACCAAGGCATGAGCCAGCAACAAAGATAAAAGTGCCCAGAGACATCACAGAAGGTGACAGTATAAAAAGATGATCAAAAGTGTAGACTCTAGAGCCAGGCTGCCTGGATTCAAAGCGTGGCTCCACCACTTACAAGCTGGGTGAACTTGGGCTAGCCCTTTAAGCTTTCTGTGGCACAGTTTCGTCTTTAAAATGGGAGTAACACTAGTACCTATTTCATATGATAGTTTTAAGGATTAAATGTATTTAAATATGTAAGAGTGTTTAGAATATTACCTTGCTCACAGTAAGCACTAGAGATGTTAATGTTAATGTTTTGAAAAAAAATGATTGAATGTTGGCCAGGAGAAAGAAAATAAGGTACATTTTGAGTATAGAGAGCATTATATCTAAACTGGGTCTTGAATATAATGGGAAAAAATGGCATGTTTAGGAAATTCCAGAGTTCGACAAGACTGGAATATTGAGTACACATGGAGGAATGGGAAAGATGGCACTGGAGGGAGGCACAGGGCCATTTCATGAAGACTTTATGCCACACTGAATATTTAAAATAATTAAAAGATTTAGAAGTAGAAATAAGTGCATGCTTATGAGAGGGTTGTAGGTGTAAGTTCCAAAATCTTTAGGTGTTAGATGTAGCGACGTTTTTCATCTATGTGTAACACTTGGACATAGGTAGTAATTTCAATAACTTTTACTAGTACACACATGATTAAATTAGTAGTTTTAATTGGCTCAAATAGTTAAGCTGCAATGGTTAACTTTGTATTTCAGTATTGTTTGTCACCTCAAGGCTTCTTTTTAAACTATGGATAATAGACTCACTTTCTGTTTATTTACGTCAATATTCCATTCATAATTAATTGTATTTCCCATTCATTTCATCAGATTTCTATGGGAGTATGAATGCTAGCTACAATGGCTCTATGTACTAGAAAACTGTCTAAAAAATGATCATAGGTAGAATTTAAAGAACACAGATCTTAAATAATGATTCAGATACAGACTCAGGAACTGTGGCTTTGTAAATAGAATTATGAGATTAATCTCTATGTACTAGATATCAGCTGGTCAACATTTCAAATTTAGTATAGGGCTGGATCACATATAAGTGTAACTCATTTTTACCTAAGTAAGAAATAAAAGCATGGTAGACTTGCATAACACTCATGAAATTAAGTATTGTAGAAATTCTTTTGATGCATTTAAAAAATTGTCAGGTCATAAGTAATAATTAACTTTGCAGGGAAGTTGGTTAAACACAAAATCAGTACTCCTAAGGGAAAGTAATAAAAGGCCAAAACACTATCCAGGTGCTCTGAAGTCTAAAGTCAAGAAGAAAGAAAAACTGGGTACATTGTCTTGAATATTTGAATATTTGAGATGGTATGACCTACTTGGTAAGCTGTAAAGGAGCCCCCCAAAAAAACAAAATCATACTTATAAACAGATGTTGTACACTTATAAAAATGTATAAAATCCCTGCTCATATATCCGATTGTTTGGAAGATTGAAGTAAGTTCTGCTGCCCTTCTCTACATCTCTGGCATGGAGCAGAATTTTTTTCCCAACTGGCTTTTGTGAAATAGGATCTTACTTCCAAATGAAATCCAGTATACGTTTTTTTTCCACAATTTTGTAATTGGTACAATACAGTAGTACATATTGAAGGGATTTACTGTTAACACATTTGTGCATGCACACAATATAACAATGTAATTTGGCCAATATCCCTCCCTGGCATTTCCCTCATCCCTCCTTTCCTCCTACCCTTTGGGGCCCTTTGCTTTACTGATCTCCCTTTGATTTTTAAGAGATCTACTTCAAACTTTGTTTTCCTTTTTCCTCTTTAGCTTCCACATATTAGAGAAAACATACAACCCTTAACCTTCTGAGTTTATTTGACTTAACATAACACTCTCTAGTTCCATCCATTTTCCTGCAAATGCCATAATTTCATTTTTATTCATGGCTGAATAAAATTCCATGGTATATATATGCCACATTTTCTTTAGCCATTCATCCAATGATGGACACCTAGGCAGGTTCCATGGTTTGACTATTGTACATTGTGCTGCTATAAACATGGGTGTGCATGTGCCACTATAGTAAGATGACTAATTCTTCAGGGTAAATACTGGGAAGTGGTATAGCTGGACCACATGGTGGCTCCATACCTAGTCTTTTGAGGAGCCTCCATCCTGATTTCCATAGTGGTTGTATTACTTTGTAGTCCCATCAACAGTGTGAAAGTATTCCTTTTTCTCTATATCTTCTCCAGCATTTATTATTATTTGTATTCTTGATGACTGCCATTCTGACTGTTGTGAGATGAAACCTCTGTGGAGTTTTGATTTGCATCTCCCCAATTGCTAATGATGCTGAATTTTTTTATGTATTTGTTCGCCATTTGTATTTCTTCTTTTGAGAAATGTCTGTTTTGTTCCTTTCTCTATTAATTGGGTTATTTGATTTTTTGGTGTGAAGTCTTTTGAGCTCTTTTTATATTCTAGATATTAATCGTCTGTCAGAAGACTAAATAGCAAAGATTTTTCCAATTCTATGGATTGTCTCTTCACAGTCCTAATTATTTCTTTTGCCAGGCAGAAGCTTTCTAATTTGATGCTATCCCACTTATTAATTTTTGGCATCATTTCCTGAGGTTTAAGGGTCCTATTGAGAAAGTCCTTGCCTGCACCTAAAAGCTAGAGTATGATATTCATTTTAATTTTTTTAAAAAAAGAGAGAATCAATTTTATTAGTTTTTCTTATGACTTTCATTGCTTAGACACTTCCTTGTGTATGTGGTGCTAGGGTTTGAATTTGGGTCCTCATGCATGCCAGGCAAGTGCTGAAACCACTGAGCCACCCCTCAAGCCCCCCCCCACAATATTCATGTTAAGCTGTTTTGCAAATATTCTATATATTTGAAAATATCTTTTAACATTAGGCTTTATAGTAAAGTACTAGAATCTAATTTAATCTACTGTACCATATTCTTTTGGACAAAAAAAATAGTATTATGATTTGGATCGAAAATGTCCAATGAAGACTCATGCATTCAGAGGTGGGTCTTTTGGGAAGTGATTGGATCATGAAGGCTCTGGCCTTATCAGTGGATTAATACATTGATAGCTGAATGGACAACTAGGTGGGACCTGGTTGGAGGAAACAGGTCACCAGGGGCTTGCCCTGGAAGCATTTTTCTTTTCTATGGCACCTTTCTCCCTCCGCCTGCCACTCTGCATCTTGCTGCCATTAGCTGACAACTATCCTCTGCTTCACTCTTCCACCATAATGTTCTGCTTCATCTAGACTTATAGCAAGGGAGTAAGTCAGCCAGTGACTGAGACCTCTGGAAGTGTGAGCCAAAATAAAATTTTCTCCTTTAATTTGTTTAGGTCCATTATTTTGGTCACAGCAATGACAATCTGACTAATACAGATATAAAGAAAGACTTTCCTTACACAGATGGAAAACTGGAGAAGGGAGGATTATTTGAATGGGCTTTTAACATAACTGTGGGTATTACTTTTCATGCTATATACAAACTCAGCAAGTAGTAATTTCTTAAAGTTTGGTTGCAATGTAAAATTTGGAATTTTGTCAATGAATCAGGTATGAATTGTATCAATACTCTATTACTTTAAAATCAGGTATGTTTTGACATGATTTTATAATATCATGCTTTGGTCACTTGGAAAATATAGTTTCATGAGTTATACAGATTTTCCAAATGTTAGTAACTTTCATCATATAGTATTTAAAAATCACAATCAGTTGTAAATTAGTATGGTCATTATGGCAATCAGTCTTTAAAAAAATTAAAAGTTTCTTAAGAAGTTAAAAATAGAATTACCATATGGTCCAGCAATTCCACTATGTGATATATATCCAAAGGAAATGAAATCAGTACATCAAAGAGAAATCTACACCCCCATATTTATTACAATACTATTAATACTCACCAAAAAATGGAAATAATCTAAGTATTCATCAACTGATGAATGTATCAAGAAAATGTGGTACATAGAGGCACAGTAGAATATTATTCAGCTATAAAATGAGTGAAATCCTGTTATCTGTGCTAACATAGAACTGTAGGACATTTATGTTAAGTGAAATAAGTGAGGCACAGAAAGATAAGCACCTCCATGATCTACCTCATGTACTAAAAAAATATCAATCACCTAGAAATTGAGAAGTAGTATTGTTGCTGGCAGAGGATGGTTGATCAACAGATACTAAGTTACAGTTAGATAGAAGAAATAAATTTTGGTATTCTTATAGTGTGTAACTATAGACAATTATAATGTACTGTATATCTAAAAATAGCCAAAGAAAGACATTTGAATGTTTTCACAACAAAGAAATAATAAATGTAAGTAAATACACATAGTCTGTTTTAAACAGTAGAGAATTTATATCACATGACACCCTAAAATATTTTACGTGTAAATTAAAAATAAAAAACTACATACCAAAATTGTCACTTTCATTAATATGATCACTGATCATATTAATAGTTGAGAAGAGTCTTCAACTATTGGGAAACTATCAAGCTCACTGTGGCAAATACAAGTTTTCCAAAATTCTTTCAGTGACAATTGCCATGAGTTGTTTATTGTTGAAAAAACAGGCTCACCTCCTTCATTTTCACAAAAATGGCATTCATCAAATACACAAATCTGAATGACTAGTTTGCATAGCTCTTTCAAGTAAAAATGGTATTCCATAAATCAGTGGTTAGTTCAACTTATGACACATTTGCTTTTTCTTAAGACAACTATCATACTTCAGTACAAGATAGAAATGTTGCATGCACACATTCCATTTTTAACACAAAATATTAAAAACTCATGTAATCAGGGACCAAAATTTAATGAAATTAATGTTTTCGTTGCTTCATTGAGGACAATTTCCCTTTTAATTGCCCATGTGCGTAGTGGTTGAGCCACAGTTTGATGCCACTTCCTTGGCTTTTTTCTAAGGCACCAGCAGATTTACCATTGATTTTGCACCATCAGTACAAAAATCAACAGTGAAAATGACAAATGACATCCTTGTTATATTATGAAAGCAGTTTTGACCTCAGAAACTTTGAGAGAGTTTGGAGACTCCAAGCAATCTGTAGACTACAGTTTAGGACAGCTGTTCTAGACCTTCTGTTATTTGAATGATTCACTGAATCACAGCTCTCCGCTAGTTTTCCTCAGTATTTCTGCTTTCTATTTACAAAGCCCGTGAGATTGAAAATGAGAACAGCCAATACCAATTTTCTCTGCTGCCTGAAATCCAGCCAGAGGTTAACTTTACCCTGCTGTAATCGGCAGCAAGTTAGTTCATCAGACTGATCAATAAATAAGTGTACAGGGCTATTTTGATTTGCAATATCTACTACTGTAAGAAACTACAAAACTAAATCATAGCAAGAAGATGATTAGGTTTGGGGACCAAAGAGCTCAATGTCAAGTCTCCAGTAAATGAGTACTAATCTATAGAAGGTGTTCGTTTCTTGGTTGAACTACTGTAATTGGTTACTGAACATCATTCGGGCAGTAGTGATGAAAGAGGTGCTTGAGGCACCCCAGCTGGTGTGCCACACAGCACTGGGATGCTGTCTTCAACTGAGACGTAGAGTTCCACTATTGTGATAAGTATTCATTTGGTTCAAAGTGTTAAGTCTCTTTTTAGGTGAACAGTGGCTGGAACTGTTCCTTTTGTTTTTCAACAAGTGCATAACATTCCATACCCTCCCCCTACAGCAGCCCATCTGCATAGAACATGTTCTCCATAAAATACAAAGACTTTGGAATTTTTTTAGGTCAACAGGCATTCATTTAAATACCATATGAACACTGACAAAAAACATTTACTAGGGGTTGAATTGTGTGCCCCCAAAAAGATATATGAAGTCCTAAATCTCAGTCACAAAAAGATAAATACTATTTGATTCCACTCTTATGGGGTATCCCAAGTAGTCAAATTCATAGAAACCAAAAATAGAAGGTTATTTCCAGGGGCTGAAAGGAGATAGAAAAGAAGACTGTTGTTCATGTGTATACGGCTTCATATTTGCAAGTTCTGTTTCACAACTATGTGAGTATACTTAACTCCTGAACTATGCACTTAAAAATGGCTGAGTGAATATTATAAGTCTTTTACCACAACAAAGACTATCAATCATATTTCTATATACTAGCCATGTATATTCTCATTTATATAAACTATAGAAACAGGCAAAACTGATCTAAAAATCCTTAAGAATTTGTACTTAAATACTAAAAATATAAGGAAAAGTACAGATATGATTGTTAATGAAGCTCAGAATGCAGGTTATCTATAGAGTGGAGAGAGAATCAGCGTTGGTGATCAAGGGTAGCTTCCAGGTGAGGGCAATGTTGTTTCTCAGGCTGTGTTGAAGACAGGAGAGAGACAGAGGTGGAGAACTTGCATTTCATCAATATGGGAAGAGTAAATCTATGTTTTAGGCTATTTACTATGAACTATTTCATACAACAACAAAAGAAAATCAGAAAGAAACCAAGGCACATAAACATTACTTTTTTAAATTTCCTTAACTTCAAAGTGGCAAAGTAGGGGAAACTCAGGCATCTGAACCATAAGTCCAATTTTATAGCTGTTTATACAGATAAACCATGAGTCATATGCATTCAAGTCTGAGAGTACAGTATTAGAAGAGAAGATCCCAATAACATTAAGTAAGGACAACCTTAAAGGTAATTCACAGAAGCCGAACAACTCAGCTCATCAAGCATTTGCTGAACATATAAAATGTGTCCAGCCCCATAGTAGGTACTGAAAATAGAGAAATAAGACACATAGCCAGCACTTAAGAGCTTTATAACACACTGGACAGACATATCAATTCATCACTATAATACAATATGGTTGGAGTTAATACAAACATCTGATGTGGAAGCACAGCAGGTTTATGTAGGGGTGAGAGGTAGAGATAGGATTGTATGGTTTTCAAAGGTTCCTGTTCTCTGTTCTACAGTGAGAATTAGTACACTGAAATTAGTATGGGAGAATGGTAGGTAGGGGTCTTCCAGGCAAAGAAAGCTAGATAGTAGAACTACAAATACAGGAAAACTTCGGTATTGTGCATACTACAGAATTGTGAAGTATGAGGTGAGAGGTGCTAAAGATGAAGTGGGAGGTGAGAGAGCCTCATTATGCAGAGCCTCCTATGCCAACCTAATGAGCTTTGGACATTTGAGATGATATATTTTTATAAATTTCTTTCTACTGTCTAACAGGTTACCAGTTCCTAGGGAACAGATGACATCATGCTAACTATGAAGCCCTGGATATGTTGTTTCCACTGCCAGGGCCCAGATGGCTTATTTCTTAAAGGAGGAGCTTGAATAGATGATCTCCAGCTCCTACATCTAATTCTAAAGGTTTAGGAATCAGTGTTTATCCTGGCCATAAGTTGGTCTTTGAAATACTTTCTGTTAAAAACACACATATTAAAGAGATCTATTTTATATACCTCATAGAAAAATTGAAAGAGTCAAAGAAGGAACCATAAATTACATGTACATAAATTTCCATATCAATTAGGAAGCTGACTGAAAGCAAATCAAAGCTATGTAATATTTAAAGTGGCTCAAATACAGTGACAATAGTTTTGGAGCCCTCTTACTCCACACCACTTGCATTATCTTTGTTATGTCACTCTTCAACAGCCTCTGAAATTGGCATTATTCTCTTAATTTTAAACAAACAATTGGAGATTTGGTGTTTTAAACAACTTACCCAAATTCCATGCCAAGGAGGTGCAATACATGCCTAATGCTATGTAGTTCTATCTGCTCTAAAGCTAATTCTTTCCCTGGGTATTCAAATATATTAGTATTCTTGAATAAGTAAATGGAAAGAATATGCTATTTCTTGAGAATTCATATAATAAATTTACATAATATCCAATATTCCTTTCTCAATTCTATATAATGTTTATGCTTCACTTTGCACACTTGGAGAAATGTGAAAACATGAAGATAGCTTTTAGCAACTGAATTACTGTTTATCCAGAAATTATCTGCTCAGAATAAATGAAATTATATTTACAACTGCCCAGGCTATACCCAAAATGCTTTTAAGAGCCAAAATGCTTTTAAGCAGTCACTCTAAATTTATTCATGTGTTGAAATAAGCATTGGAACACTAACAGAAAAAAAAAGGATTACACTAAGATCAAATTAAGACGCTCCTTAAAATAAGAATCCACAAGGCAGTCATAGACACTAACAAATCCTGCTTTCTCCAGGATTATTTCCAAAAAAGGAAAATAAAGCTCCCATGGCCTTGGTTGTTGCTATTGAACTGAAAAGCAAATAATGAAACAAAATAAGGCAATTCTAGTGACAATTCCCGGGGGATGTGAATGCTTGGTTTAGCTGTTGGATTTTTCTCCCTTTAGATCTTTTGTCCTGTAAGAAAGGCCTTTAAAAATGTTTTTCCCCTTAATCTAACAAAAACCTTTAGTTCTCTCTTGAATCTTTTGGATTCCTAAGCAGCTAAGGGCATCTAATGAGCATGACAGTAGGAAGAACAGTAAACAGAGGAAGAAGAGCCCTGAGACAGGAAATGAATAGTAGTTCAGACCTTAATCAGGTAGTGGTTCTCACACTTGAGTGTGCATCAGAATTCCCTGAAGGACTCACTAAAGCACAAGTTGCTGGGCCTCCACACAGAGCTTCTGATTCAGTAGATTAGGAGTTGAGACCAAGAATTTACATACTTTCCCTGGTGAAACACCCTGAGAACCACACCTCTGCTTGGCTTTGGAAACAAACCTCCATATGCAATTTGTAACCTTAGTGGTGAACCTCATTGTTTATGGAGAACTTTCCTTCAGTTGTGTGGTTGACAGTTCATCATAGATATTTTTAGTTATTTGGTAATCTAAAATTAAATAACCCTAATAGCTATGATTGACTGATAGTGTGACGCTCAACCAGAATTCTAAATATGAATTTTGTAAGAACATATAATTTGAAAATCCTAGAATTTATTAATAAGTTACTACATGATAGGAACTATGCTAAGTATTTTCCTTTCTATTCAGTATTTTATTTAATCTTCAATAAACTCTAAGGCATAAATTCCATTATTATTGTCATTCCTAGTGTGTGATAAGAAAACAGTCTTAGGAGGATTAATTCACTTGCCCAAGTCCACACTGCTAGTAGATGATAGATGCCAGCTTAGACCCAGGAAGTCCAACTCCAAGATCGGTACTCTGTTGGCTCACACTCTAAAGCCTCCCCTGTAAATGGGATGGTGACCATCAGCAATGAGAATCATCATCTCAAATTCTAAACTCAAAATGAGAAATAACAATTTATGAGAAGAATGTAAGTATAGGATTACACATAAGAATGTGTCATTATGAAGCCACTAAAAACTTTGAAAGTTATGGAACATTAATGGAGCTGAGTTGCCCAATTATCCTTAAGTTTCTTTGCAAAATTTTCTCCCTTTTCAATGAAAATTTAAAATTCTCTGTTAGATGAAACACCTGTGGAAGCAAAATGATGCCTGGGTAGTGAGACTAAGGAAAGTTCAAAAGGTATAGAAAGTTCACTCATTTTCCAAAAGCTCTAGAGCCTGCATTATTTCAGAGGAAAAGCTAGGGTCCCAGCAGGAGAATGTGGCACACACACACACTTGGCCTCCAGGGCTAGAGATAAACAAAAGCGGAGGCAACAGATGGGTATCTTCAGGGAGATGTATTCACATACATCATGTCTGGGTTGCGGCTAGAGAAAAACAGGATAGCAAAGCTAAAACTGGAACTAGCACACATGAAAATGAGATGCATTTTGACTCGGGAGCAAAGGATGATTATGATAGATCATGAGAGGGAATGGATGCAAGTACAATGAAAATAATTCTCAGGTAGATATCCTGGGAAATTATTGGCCAGCACTAAAGATCCTCACAGGTTGGGGGTAAACAACAAATTAGAGACAGATCTTTTCAGATTAGAGAGATCAAATAGAAAAAAATAAATAATGTTTATGCTATCAAATTTCAGGAGATATACTATGGGATTTTAGGCCCATCTGTGGAAATTAAAAGTGTGGTAAAATCTAGAGAAATGACAAAATGCTGATCCGCTAAGCTTCCAGGTAAAGCAAGTAAAAGGAATTATAAATGATCCAGAGCCTTCTACAGAACTGGAGTACAAAAGAATTGCTGTGGCAATAGGTGTATTTGAAGGTCAGGAAGAACGAAATTGAATTCAGCTTCCAAATCTCCCAAATTTCAGATGAAACCTTCTCCAAATCCCAGTACATACAGAGAGCAAAACACCAAAGAAGGCAATCACATAAAACAGGCTGTAAAGACTGAATTTTTAGAACTAAACTCTCCAACTTTGCTTTGGAGTTAGAATGAAAATATACTATTTTTTATTTTTCGTAGAGAGAAAAATATGGAAAAGCACTTTTAAAAACTTCATTATTTTTATCATGTACTTATAAAATTGAGGTCATTCAAAAACTGTCATGGCAAATGGTTGAGACTTGCAAATCCACCTCCAGGCCACAGCAGCTCTGCAAATTGTAGGTAAACAAAAATAAATCTCCACAAGTTTTTGTTTAATAATTCTACTTTTCTACTAGTTATTAATTTCAAAAATACAAAATATTTTATCTTCAATGAGTAGAATAATTTCAATTCAATAATCCTTGGAAAATCTAAGAACATGTATAAATAATGTATAATTATTATTGAAAACAAGACAAATCTTTTGGTGGACTACTATCGAACTACAGATCACCTCAAAATTTTCTAACATCAAAATGTATAAAGTGGTTCTCTGAAAAGTCTAATCAATATGCAGCCATTAACAATGGAGCATGTCATGAGTACCATCCAATTGTCCCTATAAAATTTGAAAATCCAGAAGCTTAAATGGAACCAATCTATCTGATATATTATTGAGACTCAGGCAGAGGAGTCTCTTAGCTTAATAGAAGACTACAAACTTAATAGAAGCTGGGTTATTTGGCCTTTTAAAATATTATACAATATAATACTAGTTTCATATAATATTCACATAACCTAGGAAATTTCAAACATAGTAATAGGACATCAACTTGATAGCACAACTTAAGAAACTAGACAGTACTCCTCCAGAATTATCTAGAAGACATATGTTTCTAAGAAGATAAGTAGACATACTCATCCCTATTCTTCCTGCCACATACAGCTAAAAGTCCAGGCATTACACATCAAGGAAGGCAGAATAGGTATGACCTTGGGAGCTGAAGAACATAATAGTAAGTTTCCTGTGATTTCATTTTCTTCTTTATATTTCTCAAACTTGGAGCTGGCAATCCAGAAATACCAATAGGCACAAACTAAAAACAAAAACAAAAGCAATGACAATAACACAACCCATAACAAAATCCTGCTCTATCTAGCTAAAGAACCAAGGGAAGGATAGTCTAGCAATACAAAAAGTCTTTTGGACAATAATCACTCTATCACAATCAAATACAACAGGGGGGGAAAAAGAAACCTGTGGCTCTATCTCCACCCTCAGTAGCAAAGACTAAGTAGGAGCCTCACCCTCAGGATGCTGTGGTGAAGTGCTTCCATCATAGCCACCGAGATGAGAGACAAGGTCAAGCAGTGAACTTACGCTTCCACCCTTGCCAACCTGTCACATTCCAACCATCACCAAACCTTCTGCCTCTCAGAGTGGGTTCAAGGAAAACCGAGGAGAAAACCAAGATTTTTGTGCCCCCTCAGGTGGGTACCAATGAAAACCAAATGGGGAACCCTCATATTTACCTCACCTCACCTAGAAGTAACAAAACACTGCCCAATGTCAATAGGTACCAGGTAAAACAGAGTCTCAAACCAAATACCCAAAATGTAGAGGCTTAAGGTGAAAATTACTCATCATGCCAATAAACAGGAAGAACTCAGACTGAATGAAAAGAGAGAAATGAGTGGATGCCAATAACAAGAAAAAATATGTTATAATTATCTAGAAAAGATTTAAAGCAGCTATCATAAAAATGCTTCAATCATAATTATAAGCATTCTTAAAAAATTGAAAGTCTCAGCAAAGAAACAGAAAATGAATAGCAATTAAAAAAAATATCCAAAGGAAATACAAAGAGCTTTGTAGAAATTTTTGAACTGAAAAATATAATACAAAAAAAGTCCTTAATGAACAGGCTTGATAGCAGAATGGTGAGGACAGAGGAAAGAATGAATGAACCAGAGGACAGTTTAGTAAAACTTACACATTCTGAACAACAAAGAGAAAGCACTAAAAACAATGAACAAAACTGCAGGGACCTGTGAGACTACATACTAAAATGTTGAGTATTCATGTTATCAGAGTTCCAGAAAAAAAGAAAGAGAGAAGATGGGAATGAAAAAGGTTCTTGAAGAAATTATGGCCAAAATCTTCTCAATTTTGGCAAAAATCAAGACTCTAAAAGATTGATTCAAGAGATTCAACTCCAAACAGGGCAAAGTCAAATAAATCCACACAGAGACATACCACACTTAAGATTTTGAAAACTGAAAACAAAGAAAAATATCATAAAAGGAAAAAGAAATTAATCTAACCAAAAAGGGGGAAATAATTAGATTAACAGCAGACTTCTCATCAGAAATCACAGAGGCCAGAGGAAATGGTACATTTTTCAAGTACATTTTTTCTTTGCAAGCTGCAATACAAATTTCCATTATAAATGAAGGACAAATCATGACATGCTCAAGAGAAGAAAAATTGAGAACATTTTTGACAGCAGACCTACCCTAAAAGAAGTTCTCTAAATAGGAAGGAGAAAAAAGCACAGAAGGAACCTTGGAACATCAGTGGATAGAAAGAATAATGGCCCATGGAGTGGAGCTAAGAGCCACAGAGGATTACAGCCAGGTCTTAAAACCTAGCAGAGTTTACCCTGCTGGATTTCAAAATTGTTTAAGGCTGATGATACACTTTTTTCAATTCATTTTCTCCCATTTTTAATAGAATAATTGGCAACTTATGCATATGCCATCATTGTGCTTTGAGAGGAGATAACTTGTTTTCTAATTTCATAGGTCCATATAGAAAGGAATCTTATCCAGAATTATCATACTTCATGTCTCACCAATGATACCTGATAAGGATGATTTGATTATAAGGTTGGGAGCTTTTGAGCTGAAGGAAGTTAGATGACAACTTGAACTTTGAATAATGATGATTGAGACTTTGCAGAATGTTAGAATGAGATGAATGTACTTTGCATATGGAATGAACATGATTCATCATAGGGGACAGAAAATGTTAAAATGGGATAATGACCTCCCCAAAGACACCCACATACTAATTCTTCAAACCAGTAAATACAATCTTATGTGAGAGCAGGGACAATGCAAACGATTACATTGTAAATTTTAAGATAGGGGGATAATCCTGGATTATCCACTTGTGCTGACTGTAATCACAAGATATTTATTTATAAGAGGAAGGCAATAGGAGCTGGAGTGGTTTCTCAGTGGTTAAAGTGCTTGCCTGGTACGTGTGAAGACAAGAGTTTGAACCCCAGCACCACATACACAACTAAGTGTCAGAGAAACAAAAGCAGATGAAAAAAATAAATAAGAATGATTCTGTCTGTATCTATAAATCTTAAAAAAAAAAAAAAAGAAAGGCAATAAGTCAAAGTCATATAAAAGGTACCGTGCTACTGGCTTTGCAGATGAAGGAATGGGCCATAAACTAAGCAAGTGATCTATAAAAGCTAGAAAAGACAATGAAAAAGACTCTCCCTAAGAGCTTTCAGAAAAAGAAAAAGAAAAACATAGTCCTGACAATATTTCCGTTTTCAGCTCAATGAAATTTATCTCAGACATCTGATCTTGGTGCTATAATAAATTTATGTTTTTATTCCACTAAGTTTGTAGTAATTTATTACAACAGTAATAGAAAATTAAAGCAATGGTAATCAAAAATATGGATGAATGCAATAGACTTTTCTTTTCTCCTTGATTTCTGAATTATGTTTGATTGTTGAAACAAAAGTTATAACACTCTCTGATATGGTTCTAACTATCTATAAAAGAAATATTTAGGGTAATTATAAGCAAAGTAAGGTAAATAATGTAAAGGGAATTAAAGTTTCTATGCTGCACTTGAACCAGTAAAGTAATGGCATCAGTAAGGTTCTGATAAGCTTTGTGTGTACATATAATGTAAAGCCTAGAACAACTACCAAAAGAGATATATAATGAGGCCAATTACATAAAAACACTACAGATAAATCAAAATGAAATTCTAAAAACTTTTCAAGAAACCACTTGAAAGCAAGTGAAACAAAAGAGATAAATCAAAAATGAAAGAAGAGAAAATGAAAATTAAAATAGAACACTTAAATCCTAACATATTGAGGAGCCAAGACGGCGACCACCCCACCAGCAGTGACACTGAGATGCTCCTGAGAATCACCTCATGCTGCAGGACTGCACATGGATTCCCACGATAGGACAAAGCTCCCAGTGTGGGCAAACATTATCCCCTGCTAATTTTTTTTAACTCCAAAGGAATAGCATGGTGCATTAATGAATATAAAGGAGGAAGTTTGTGGCACCAGCGTGACCGGCCCCACACCTGGGGGGAGGGGAGCTTTCCCAGAGGGGAGGAAACAAAGCAAGTTTCCCAATCAAATACCCTAATCCAGCCTCAAACTCCTTGATCTGATTGACCTTAATTTACAAGAACTTGGAATAAAGCTCTGGGAATTAATCACTCACATTAGCAAACTTACAGCTGTTCCTGCGAGCAGCAGCAGGCAGCGCACCATTGTGATGTTTCCTTGAGGGCAGGCCTGGCTGATCAGCAAAAATCGGTCTTGGGGTCTCAGCCACCATGGTCAGAAAACCAGAATCTACCTGCCTGAGTATTGGCCATCTCCCAAAGGGGCTGTGTGGTGCTGGGATCTCCCTCTCCACCTCCGGTTGCTGCAGGTGGAGCCGGGGGAGGAGAAGATTCAACACAAGGCTAACCTCTTCCTCCCTTGTACTCTGAGATCCTGCTATCTGAAGAAAC
The DNA here is from genome assembly GCA_004027875.1 of Aplodontia rufa. Classification (NCBI taxonomy): domain Eukaryota; kingdom Metazoa; phylum Chordata; class Mammalia; order Rodentia; family Aplodontiidae; genus Aplodontia; species Aplodontia rufa. Next base: position 5,961 of record PVKS010006530.1, on the reverse strand, counting down.
AGACACTCTTCAAAACGGGCACTTGCTTGCTATCATAATATATTGTGAGAGCTCTCTCAAAGAAAACTGCTACTATTGGTGCTAGTCACCAGCACATCTGTTTTAGTTGAAACGGACTAGTATCTGCACCTATAGCCTCTCAAGATCTCGCAGACTGGTCTGGCATCTTTAGGTCTGTCTTGACCAAAGAGCTCCCCATCACAACGAAGCAAAGCCAAAAGAAGCTCCAATTAGTCCACCAAGTGTAACAAGGTTGAACTACAAGACACACTCTCTGATTCTGAAAATGAGGAGAAGGGGAAATAACTCCCTTCCTCAACCTCACAGCTCCTCACCCAAGAATCCCATAGCTGGGGCCCTAGATGAAAACCAAAGATACTGTATCAACATTATGATTAGTAATTAAATCAAAGAGTTGAGAGATAAAATAAGGAAAGAGATCAGAGAACAATTTCAAGAGATGAGAAACAACTTTTACAGGGAAATAAGGGAGCAATTCCATGAGATGAAAGATCAGCTATACAAAGAAATAGACATTCGGAAAAGAGATGTAGCAGATATCAGGATTGAAAACCACGGTTACCCAAATCAAATCTTCACTGGATGATACCAACATCAGAGTATACTCTACTAAAAATAGAACTTCACCCCTTGAATAACGAACATCAGGAAATGAATATCGACTAAACATTGTCAAACTCAAAGAAGAAAAACAACTTATATTATACAATCAGAACTTCCAAATAATATATGATGAGATGAGGCATAATAGATGAGGCATAATAATCTGGGAATCATTGGCCTGGAGGAAAACTCTGAACAGCAAACAAGAGGCATCAAGAAACTTTTAAGCAAAATCGTAAGCGAGAACTCCCCTCATCTTACAATTGATCCGGAATATCACATCCAAGATGCTTATTGAACACCAAATAGGCCTAATCAAATGAGAAACTCACTAAGATATATCATATACAAAATGAATAACAGAGAAATTAAAAAGAGAATTCTAAAATCAGCTAGAGAAAAGCCCCAAATCACATTCAGAGGCAAACCAATTCGGATCACTATGGATTTTTCTGAGCAAACAATGAAGGTAAGAAGAGCTTGGAACAATATCTTTCAAGTGTTGAAAACTAACAACTTCCCCCAAAGATAATATACCCTGCAAAACTCAGCTTCAAATGTGATGGGGAAATTAAATACTTCAATGATAAACTCAAGCTAGCAAGATACAGGAATACAAATCCTGTACTACAGGAAATTCTCAAGGATGTTCTCCATTCAGAAGAAAATGCCAATGATATCCTGAATCCTTAAGCAAGGGTGAGTTGATAATCATGTTATACACAAATTGACTTCCAAGATGACTCAAAACTCTGTAATTATTACAAAGTCTGAGATTCAGCCTCCCATATCTATTCTAACTTTGAATGTGAATGGTCTCAATGCCCCAATTAAAAGACACAGACTGGCCAATTGGATCAAAAAACAAAATCCAACAATATGTTGCCTACAAGCGATACATTTGACACTCAAAAATAGACACAGGCTGAAAGTATTTGTATGCTTATTATATAAAATTATAATACTCATATTAGGAGACTTAGATACACATGATTCAGTCCTCAGGAAGAAAATTCCATGGTCAATAAGACATACAGAATTATACATGATAACAAAGAATTTAGTGTTTAGCTTTGACATCCTTGTAATCATAAGTAAAAAAGAAGTGCTGGGGATAAATTAATACAGATGACAATTACCAAGATCATATTTTAAAAATTGCATTACAGATTAAAAATTTTTAAATGAGGATTGTATCAGTGAATATTGAGAATTTATGGGACATGGTGTGCCTCCATTACCCAGGCTATTCATAGTACAAGTAAACCAAGATTTAGTGAGTCAAAATAGCCTTGCTTCTCCTGCCTGGTAACATCTCCTACATGAATATAGTAAAGCCAACTCTCCTGGCAATTGCCATCCATCAGGTTGGGTTGTATTGCACCTTGTCTATGTAAGTGAGAGAAGGGACAGAGAACATAGGGTAGTAGGCTGTCTGTCTTTTTCAGGCTGAAGAACACACAGACTATGTCATACCTGTTATGGTAGATACTATCAAAAAATAGAAAATAGCAAGTGTTGAAAAGGACATAGAGAAACTGGAACTCCTATGCACTACTTGGGGTGGAAGAGGAATAGAATGTAAATTGGTACAGTCATGGAAAATACTCTGGTAGTTTCTCAAAAAAAAAAAAAACTTAACCTCCTATTGTCTTATGGCCTCACAATTCTACTTCTGGGTATATGACCAAACGAACCAAAAATGGTCTCAAAGAGATACTGTCTACCTATGTTCATATAACATTATTCAAATAGCCAAAAAGTAAAAACAAAACAAATGCCCATCAGCAGATGAATGGAATAACAAAATGTGGTACATGCATACAATGGAATGTTATTCAGCCTTTAAAAGGGAGGGATTCCTGATAAATGATTCTACATGGAATGATCTTGAAGATATTATGCTAAGTAAAATAAGCCAATCATAAAAAGACATTGAATGATTCCACTTCTGAGATTCCTAGAGTAGTCAAAATTCATAGAGATAAAGGTAAAATGGTGGTTCCATGTTCTTTTTGAGGACTAAACCATGCATACTTAATTCTCCTGATTCAGTGGGTTTTAATTTTACATACAAAGAAATATGCAAACTGTTCTCAGTCATTATTTTATAGCTATACTTTTTATTTAGGATAAGATTCAAACCAAATACATTCTAATATATTTAATTTCTTTACGCAACCTTTCTTAAATGATCTTGATAATTGTCCTCTATATAAACTAATACCCAGCGCTTCCTTTTTGCTTCTAACTACAAGGATGTCAACGCTGAAAGGAAACAAAGATAGGGAGCAAAAATTTAATGGGGTATAGAGTTTCAGTTTTAAAGGATGAATAGAGTTGTGGATATAGCCTGCACATGAATATATATATGTATGTAACACTACTGAATTATATGCTTAAAATTTTTAAGATGGCAAATTTTATGTTGCTTATTGTATCACTTTTTTTTTAAGAACAAAACAAGGATGTTTGTATAACATGCTGAGGTAAACTGAAAGAAACTAAGAGACCTCTACCTGGCAACTGGCTAAGTCATTACCATTTCTGTACAATTATAAGAAAAATAATAATGCAAAGAATTGTGGAAGCTAATCAGTAAATACAGATTATTTACAAAACTTCCAATTAAAATCTTTCAACATGCTTGATGAAGCCATTTTAACCATAAAAAAAACTTGACATAAAAAGTTATATGCATAGCTACAGTAAAAATGGTTTAATTCTGTTCCAAAAATTTTAATAATGATGTCTATAAATTCTTGATGGGTATCATCAATGAATAACTTTGTTCTTACTACTAGGTGATAAAGAAAAGAATTAAAACCCTTGTATGCAACCATTCAAAAAATTTGTAACAGTTGAAATTATATTTAAGAAATTTGAAGGAGGAGAAGATGGCGATCTGAAGAGATATGGCTTCCCCAATGGCTCCAAGATTGGACGGGAAATCCCCAGTTCTCCAATATTTTGAGGTGCGTTTGGGGTACTAGCATCTTGAAACCCCAGTCCTAATTTGCTCAGAGTGGAGAAAAAGAGGGATTGTTTCCATCCTGCTGGGAGCCATCTGTGTTTACATTCAGTTAAGGGAGTGTGGGAGGAGCCTATAACTGGCGAACACATTGCCACGGAGAAGCCTCCATGCTTTAAAGATAGTGCAATTGCAAATTCTCATCCCACACTTACATTCCGTCTGGCAGTGAGATCACTGTCTGGAAGCTGCCTACAGACAAGCCTAGTGGAACAGGCTGTCTAGTGGCAACAGTGGTGTGGGAGCCAAGCAGCTTCCATCTTTAATGCCCTAGGAGGCTTCCACTCTCTGGACTGGGGCTGGCTCTCTCTCTCTGGGACTGCAAAACAGGCTCTGAAAACTGCACCTGGAGTCAGCCACAGACCAAAGGCTAATGTGGGAAGAGAAGACTTGGGACAGGCCCTGCTTCCACTTTGCATATGGGGGTTTTGGGTTTGGGAATAAAGGGGCACATTGCTCAGCCTAGCCACCCCCACCCCAGCCAGAAGGATCACATTACAAGTTAAATGTGCTGAACCCTTTGCCCCAGCACAAAAATCACAGGAGTCAGTTTTGACAACCACCAGCAAAGGGAGCATTGAAAACATCTCATAAGACTTCTGACTTCAGATCCCCTGAAAGTCCTGAGAGACCCTGCCTCTGAATCCCATACAGACAGTGAACATCTCCTCCCAAAGGGGTCAGAGAGACTCTTACTAACTACGGTTCCAAGTTTTTATTATTAAGAATTTTTTATTTTTCACCCCTCTTCTTTGTATATACATACAGTTTTTTTATGTTTTTTTTCTTCATTTCTCTCTTGTTCTTGATGTGTATTATTAGTACAATAACTAGAAAAATTTATTGGTTCATGATCATATAAAAATACTAGCTTTTTTTGTTTCCCTATTCTATTAATTTCTGGGGAGGTTTTCTCCCCACCCCACCTTTTTTTTTTTTTTCTCTCTCTCTCATTTCTTTAAAAAAATTTTTTTTGTTTTGTTGTTTTTATGTTTCTTTCTTATTTTCTTCCTTTCTCTCTGTTGTCTCTCTTACACTCTTTTGTCTATCCTGTCTATCCTTGATCTCCCTCCTGAGAAGTGGGATTCTGGTCAGTATATATAATATTTAAAGTATATTGTGCCTGACAAGCATAATTCACCAGAGGGAACTTCTTCCTTTAAGTGATCACTCAACTCTTAGTAATATCTCTTTTACCCTTCCTATATTATTATGCCACAGCTATCTTAGCTTTCCTCCAGATCCATATTTTCTTTTCTTCTTTCTTTCTCTCTTTTTTTAATTTCTTTTCTTTTCCATTTTTTACTTTTTATTGAGTTACCTTTCTTTCTACAGCAAATCCTTTACCTCCTCCACTTTCTCTCTGTCCATAATTGGTCAATATAATCTCCACTTCCATTACCTTCCCTCTTTGACTCCCAATTTGTTAATACCCCTTGACCCCCCACCATTAAGGCTGCATAACTATTACCACTGTGACTGTCAATCTGAATAACACTTGTATGTTTTTGAAGTCTGACATATGTGATAGTTAAGTACTAGTGTCGCCAAAAATATTTTTTATCACTACTATTAGTTTCATAGCCTGAATTCAAAAGTCTAATATAGTCTGTTCTAAATAACCAGTTTAATACTGTTTATTTAAAGCTTTGATTGTACATATTGAAAATCTTCTATTAGCACATGAGGTGTTGGATACTGTTAAGGATAATTAACAGTTCACAGTAAAGGGGTTAGACTTCTGAACTCAACTTTCCTGACAATACCCCATCTCAAGTAAGGAACAGGACAAAATTCCCAATCCAACACCTTAGTCCTTAAGTGGGGGAGGGAGAGGAAGAAGAACCCCCGAGTCTTATATTGATTCCACAAAGGGATCTCCAGTCAAATAAGCAAGAAGAATACTCTTCAGACATGAGAAATCAAATTCAAAGAGGTTCACATCAATCTCACAACTCGACTAGTAAGGGGGCTGTGGCCAGTCACTGAGATAAAAATGTAGAACAAATTATCAATGATCTGATAACAAAAAGGAACTACAAATTAAAAGAAGAGATAATAAAAGGAATAAATGAGAAAACTCAAGCATTGAAAAACTCTATCATTAATGAGATCAATATTCTCAAAAAGGAAGTATCAGATGTAAAATCTGCAGTCAATGACATGAGAGGGACCTTTGAAGAATTTAATAATAGACTAACTTCAGTAGAAAATAGAACCTCTGCCATTGAAGAAAGAACATTTGACAGTGAGAACAGGTTGACCAGGCTTGAGCGCACCAACAAGAAAAAAGAAAAACAACTAAG
>PVKS010006529.1:50268-70059 GCA_004027875.1 Aplodontia rufa | reverse complement strand
GCACAGCAATTAGAAACAATGATATTGCAGCCTTCGAAGGTAAAAGGATGGCTATGGAAGAGATCATGATGAGTAAAATCAGCTTAACCCAGCGATCTGAGGGTCGATTGTCTCCACTCATCTGTGGAGGTGGAGACTAGACTGTGGACAGTGAGAACGTTGGTCTAGTAGCATGAGTTAAATCCAGATAAGATGTAATGCTTTACAATCTAATACTTTTTTTAGAGTTATAATGGGAAGGGGAAGGGAGGGATAAGGGAGGGTAATTAGGGGGGCACTCCTAGGGATAATTGCAACATCCAGAATATTTACACATTTTATATTATTTTGTTAAAATATTTTAAGTTTGTTCAAAAATAAAAAAATAAATAAATAAATAAACAAAAAAAAAAGTTTACTGTTAGAGGATTAGTGTTAGGATTAGGAGTAGGTTTCCAGTTAGGAGTTAGTTTTACATTTAGGTTCAGAGCAGATTTCGTGGTCAAGTTAAGGGTTAATTCTAGCCTTAACCTTAGGACTAGGGTTAGATTTCGTGTTAGGGTTACTGTTATTTTTTGGCCAAGGGCTAAAGCTAGGGTTAGTGTTAATGTTAGGGCTAAGGTTAGGGCGTTGGGAAGGGTTAGGGTTATATATAGGATTAGGTTTCAGTTCAGGGTCAGATCCTGGGCTAGTTATATGGTTTGGGTTATGCTTAGGGTTAGGACCAGGTCTTTGGTTATGGCTGGTCTTAGGGTTAAGACTAGGGCTAGCACCAGGGTTAGGGTTAGAGTGAGGGTTATGGTTACACCTAGGTCTAGGGATACATGGTTAGGTTTTGGTTAACATAGGGAATATTGATATGTTTGTGGTTTGGACAAGTTCTAAGTTCAAAGCTAGCATTATGGCTAAGCTAGATTTAGTCCCTGGGTTAGTGTTATGGTTGAGGGGAGGGCTAGGGATAGAGTTAAATTTGAGTTAGGCTTAGGTCTAAGGCTATGGATATGGTTAGGTTTAGATTTAGGGCTAGGTTTAGGTTAGGGCTAGGGTTATTGTTAGGGGTATTGTCAGGGCTAGGGTTAGTGTTAGGGTAAGGGTTAGGTTGAGGTTTAGGGTTAAGGCTCGGTTTAAGTATATGTTTAGGGTTAGTGTTAGGACTAGGTTTAGGATGAGAGCTAGTTTTAGGTTTACATGTAGTGTTAGGGCTAGGGCTAGGTCTAGGTCTAAGTTTAGGGGTAGGGTGATATTGAGAGTTAGGTTTAGGGGTAAAACTATGACTAAGAGTAGGGTTATGTTCCAGATTAGGTTTCATGTAAGGTCTAGGTTCCATTTTAGGGCTAGGGTTAGGTGTAGGGGTAGGGGTAGGCATAAGGTTAGGGCCCGGACTAGGGCTAGTGGTACCTTTAAGCTGAGGTTTAATATGAGGGTAGGGTTAGTGTTTAGTTTAGTGTTTCGGGTTAGGGCTATTGTTAGAGTTAGGTTTAGGTTTAGAAGGTTAGCGTTAGGGTTAATATTAGGGTAAAAGGGGTTAGGATTAGATTTAGGTTTAGGATTAGTTGTCAGGGTCAGGTTAAGTGTTAGGGCTAGAGTTAAGGTAAGAACTAGTGTTTGAGTTATGGTTAGGGCTACAGCTTGGTTTATGGTTAGGGTTAGTGTTAGGGTTATTTCTAGCTTGAGGGTTTGGTTTAGTAGTACGTTTACACTTAGGCCTAGGTTTAGAATTAGGATTTGAGTTAGGGTTAGTGCTAGATTGATTGTTAGGCTTAAGTTTAGGGTGACTGCTTAGGAAGAGGTTTAGGGTTAATTTCAGTGCTAGATATACTGTTAAGTTTAGGGTTAGGGTTACTGTTAGGGTCGGGCTAGTGATAGAGTTAGGTTTAGGGTCAGTGTTCCATGTAAGGTTATGGTTAGGATTCCTGCTAGGTTTAAATTTTATGTTAAAGTCACTGTTCTTTTAGGATAGTATTACAATGAAAGTTAGAATTCAGGTTAGGGTTAGGGGAAGTTTTAGACTTAGTGTTAGATTTAGCCCAGGAATAGAGTTTGGGTTAGGGTTCAGTTAAGCTTCAGGGCTATTGTTAGGAATTGGTTTTAGTGTTAGGCTTTTGTTTTTTGCTACGTTTATATTTGGCATTAAAAATATGTTTAGGTATCATTTTAGGTTTCAGTTTAGAGGTACGGTAATTGTTAGAGCTAACTGAATGTTAGGTTTACAGTAAGGGATAGGGATAGTGTTAGGCACACTGTTAGTATTAGCCTCTGTTCAGGTTTCTAGTTAGGTTCAGAGTTAATGTTAATGTTACAGATTTAATAAGGATTAGAGTTAAGGTTAGTTTTAGGCTTAGGGTTCGGATTATGTTAATTTATTTTCAATGTTAGGATTAGGATGAGTTTAGGGTTATATTTAGGGTTAAGGTTAGGTTTATGTTTACTGATAGGTTTAATACAATTTTAAGGTTTCAGTTCAAAGTTAGAGTTTGGGTTCACAATCAGTTTAGGTATAGGATTAAAGTACTTTATAGCTAGAAGTCAGAGTGAGGTTTAAGTTTCTGGTTAGGGAGACATTTAGTGGTAGGTATTTGGTAAGGCTTAGGGATATTTTTAGTTCTCAGAATTAAGTTAGGATTAGACTGAGGGTTAAATTTAGGGTTAAATTAAGGATTAGGTTTAAGGTGAGTGTAAGGCTTTCAGTTAATTGTTAGGTTTCTGATGAGGGCTTGGGTGAGTGTTAGAATTCCTTTTAAATCTAGGGTTAGGTTTAGGGTTAGATTTTCAGTTAGGATAAAGTTTGGTGGTCGGTTTCCTTTAAAAGCTAGGTTTAGTGATAGTGTTAGAGTGAGGACTAGGATTAGGGTTAAGTTTAGTGATAGTTACAGGTTAGGGGTAGGAGTAATGTTAGATATCCATGAAAAATGTGTGTAGGGGGGCAGCCCCAGCAGCTCACAGGTTTCCTGAAAGATGAGTGCATTCAGCACAAAGGAACCAGGTGAAAATCCTGGGCAAGCTGCTTGGAGACACCTTAGACTGCTTGAGACGAATGGCCTATGTTCTTAATTGTGGAGCTCTTTAATACAGGTGCTTCATCTTTGCTGTCATTGTCTGCCTCAGTAACCAATCCGAACACCTGTAACCAATTACAATAATTCATAGCACTTATGATACACTTTTTCAAAAGTTCACAGTCAAATCCACATGAAATTTTTTACCTATTATACAAAAAGGCTTTGTGTGCTAGAAGGATCCTATTGATCTTAGTTCTTTCTATCTGTATTGATAAAAAGCTGAGATTACTTTCCCAAATCTCTAACTCCCTGTTTTCCTTCTGATGTTCCTTATTTGACTAGGTTACAGGCAAAATACCCAAATTACTCACCCACCTTCAACCCCCCAGTTACTGTAACCCACTAGACACTCCACAGCCTTCTTAAGTCCCACAATTGCCAATTCCAAGATATTCATGCATCTCAACCCATGAGCCTACAAGCCACAATCTAAGCTCTAGGAAAGATAGGAATGGCAGTTTTTACACATACTCTTTCCTTTGATTCTCAGTTCCAAACTTTTTGCATTCTATTTCCAACCCTGCTTTAAAGTCAGCAAAGATTCATCCCTCCTGCCCTCCATATGACTTTTACAAGTACCCTTTTCATCCATCAGAAACAGATACTTCCAATTTGAGTAAACCCCAAATTTCTACAAGGGATGGTTTTGGCAATATCCTGGAATGCTGGCTTTCATAGTCCTTCCCCAAGTGTGGACCCCTTCAGACAAGAACTTCTTAGGTATTTTCACTTGCAGTATAATTTTAGGATAGGGTTAATATTAGGGTTAGGGTTAGGACTAGGGCTAGGTTGAGGGGTAGGGTTAGGAATCAGGCTAGGGTTAAGGATAAGTCTAGTGCTAGGGTTAGAGTAGAGTTAGGGTCAGGATTAGGCTTCATGTTAGGTCTAGGGCTATGGATAGGTTTAAGATTAGGTTTAGGACTAGGTTTAGATTTAGGGCTTAAGTTAGTATAAGGGATTTTGCTTTAGTGCTAGGACTAGGGCTAGAGCTAGGATTAGTGTTAGTGTTAGGCCTGGCCTGGGTAAGGTTTAGTGTGCATGTTAGGGCTAGCATTGAATCAGGTTTAGTGTTAGTTTTAGGGCTAGGGCTAGGACTATGTCTGATTTAAGGGTAGACTTAAGGTTAGTTTTCGGTTTAGGGTTAGAACTCGGGATAGGGATATGGTTGGGGTTAGGTTTAGGGTTAGAACCAGTTTTTGGTTAGGGAAAGTCTTAGGATTATGTCTAGGGCTAGCAACAAGTTTAGGGTTATAGTTCAGGTTAGTTTTAGGCCTAGTGCTAGAGCTAGGTATGGGTTAAGTTTAGTTTTAATTTAGGGTTACGGTTAGTCTTTAGATTTAGATTTTCAGATTAGGGTTATTGTTAGGGTTATGGTTAGGTATAGAAAGTTAGTGTTAGGGTAACAAGGGTTAGGTTTAGATTTATGTTTAGGATTAGGTGTCGTTGTCTGGGAAAATTTTAGTGCTAGAGTTAAACTAAGAGCGATTGTTTGAGTTATGGGTAGGTCCAGGGCTACGGATAGGGATAGGGTTAGGGTTAGTGCTAGGTTTAATTTTTGGTTTACTAATACAATAATTGTTAGGCCTAGGGTTAGAATTAGGATTTGGGTTAGGGTTAGTGCTAAGTTGATGGAAAGGGTTAGGTTGAGGGTTACTGCTAAGGTTAGAGTTAGGGTAAGAATCATGTCTAGGTCTATTGTTAAGTTTAGGGTTTGGGTTAGTGTTATGGCCTGGGCTATGGTTAGGTTTAGGTTTAGGTTTAGATTTAGAGTTATGGCTAGGTATAAGGACAGAATTATGGTTCAGCTTAGGTTTCAGTTTAGGTCCAGGTTTAGTTTTTGGTCTAAGATTAGGGTTAGGAAGAGTTTCTGAGTTAGGTCTAGGGCAAAGTTTAGAGGTAGGGATAAGCTTATGACTTAGTCTAGGGCTGGGTCTAGGTTGATGATCTAGGGCTAGGTTTAGGTGTGAGTTTTTGTTAATATGAGGTTTAGGAATAGAGTTTAATTTTAGGGGTAATGTTAGAATTATTTTTAGGATTAGCGATAGGGAGAGAGGGTTATGGTTATTTTAGGGTTAGGTTGGCAGTTAGAAGATTAGTGTTAGGGTTAGCTTTAGGTTTCCAGTTAAGGGTTAGTTTTATGTTTAGGTTCACGCTTAGGTTTCAAGTTCAGGTAAGGGTTAGGGCTAGCTTTAAGCTTAGGACTAGGGTTAGATTTAGTGCTAAGGTTAATGTTAGTGCTTGGATTAGGGCTAGAGCTAGAATTGGTGTTAGAATTGGGGCTAGGCCTGAGTCAGGTTTAGTGTTCATGCTAGGGCTTGGGCAGGGTTAGGGTTAGTGTTAGTGTCAGGGCTAGGGCTAGGACTATGGCTAGGGTTAGGGTTAGAGTTAGGGTTAGATTTCAATGTAGGGTTAGAGCTTGGGCTAGGGATAGGTTTAGGGTTAGGTTTAGGGTTAATTCCAGGTCTTGGTTTAGGGCTATTCTTAATTATAGGCCTAGGGTAGCACCAGGGTTAGGGTTAGAGTTCGGGTTAGGGTTGGGCCTACTGCTAGGGCTAGGGTTAGGGTGAAGGTAAGGTTTAATATGAGAGTTAGTGTTGAGATTTAGATTTAGTGTTTCCAGTTGGGGATAGGTGTAGAAGGTTAGGGTTAGGACAACAGGGTTTAGTTTTAGATATAGGTTTAGGATTAGGTGTCAGGGTCAGGGAAAGTAGTAGGGCTAGAGTTAAGCTAAGAGCTAGTGTTTGAGTTATGGTAGGGCTAGGACTAGTGTTAGGGTTAGGATTAGGGTTAGTGCTATGTTTAGGTTTCAGTTTACTATTCCATTTAGGGTTAGGCCTATTTTAAGAATTATCGTTTGGGCTAGGGTTAGTACTAGATTTACATTTAGAGTTTGGTTTAGGGTTACTGCTAGGATTAGGGTTAGAGTTAGATTCAGGGCTAGGTCTAGTGTTAAGTTTAGGGTTATGGTTAGTGTTAGAGCTTGGGATAAGTTTAGGGTTACGTTTCAGGTTAGTGTTTCATTTAGGATTATGGTTAGAATTTGTGCTAGGTTTAAATTTTGTGTTAAAGTCATTGTTCTTTAAGGAAGAGTATTCTGGGTAAGGTTAGCATTAAGGTTAGTGTTAGTCGAAAGTTTAGATTTAGTGTTAGATTTAGCCCAGGGTTAGGGTTAGGATTAATTTAAGTTTCAGGGCTATTGTTAGGAATAGGGTTAATGTTTGGCTTGGGTTTTTTCCTACGTTTATGGTTGGCTTTAAAATTATGTTTAGGCATCATTTTAGTTTCAGATTAGGAATAGGATTAGGAGTAGGGTAATTGTTAGAGCTAACTTAAAGTTAGGTTTACAGTAAGGGATAGAGTTAGTGTTAGGCATACTGTTAGTATTAGCCTATGTTCAGGTTTCGAGTTAGGTTCAGAGTTAGTGTTAGCGTTACAGATTTAGTAATGATTAGGGTAAAGGTTAGTTTCAGGCTTAGGGTTATGGTTTATGTTCATTTTGGTCAAAGTTAAGTTTAGGATTAGGTTAAGGTTATGTTTAAGGTTAAGGTTAGGTTTATGTTGACAGATAAGTTTAATGCTATTTTAAGTTTTGGTTAAAAGATAGAGTTTGGGTTCATGATAGGGTTAGGTATAGCCTTAAAGCGCTTTCTAGCTAGAAGTCAGGGTTAAAGTGAAACCTAAACCTAAACTTAACCCTAGACCTAAACTTAGCTCTAGCCCTAGCACTAAACCAAAACTCTTTACTTAACCCAATCCCTATACCTAAACCTAGTCCAAAACCTAACCTTAAACCTATCCATACACCCACAACTAAAGCTAAACCTGAAACTGACTCTAACTCTAACACTAAACCTAGCACTAGAACTACCCTAACCCTAGCCCTAACCATAGACCTAGCCCTAACCATAAACCTAAACTAAACCTATACTGCAAGTGAAAATATCTAAGAAGTTTCTGTCTGAAAAGGTCCACAATTGGGTAAGGACTGTAAAGGCAAGTATTCCAGGATATTGCCAAAACCATCCCTTGTGTAAAATTGCTATTTATTCAATTTGTAAATATCTGTTGGTGATGAATGAAAAGTGTCCTTGTAAAAGTGATATGGAGGGCAGGAGGAATGAAGCTTTACTGACTTTGAAGCACAGTTGGAAATGGATGGCAAAATGGTTGGAACTGAAGATCAAAGGAAACTGTGTGTAAAAACTTCCTTTCTTATCTTTGTAGAGGTTAGATTGTGGTTTCTAGGCCCATGGGTTGGGATGCACAAATATATTGGAATTGGCAATTGTGGGACATAGGATGGCAGTGGAGTGCCTGGTGAGTTACAGTAACTGGGTGGGTTAAGTGGATGGTTAATTAGGGTCTAATTGCCTATAACCTAGTCAATTAAGGAATATATGAAGGAAAACAGGAAGTTAGAGAGTTAGGAAAGTCATCTCAGCTTTTTATCAATACAGATAGAAAGAACTAAGATCAATAGAATCCTTCTAGCACACAAAGATTTTTTGTATAATACATGAAAAATTTCATGTGAATTTGACCCTGAAGTTTTGAAAAAGTGTATCGTAAGTGCTCTGAATTATTGTAATTGGTTCCAGGTGTTCAGAATGGTCACTGGGGTAGAAAATGACAGCAAAGTTGAAGCACCTGTATTAAGCATCTCCACAAATAAGAACAGAGGCCATTTTGCTCAAGCAGGCTAACCTGTCTCCTAGCAGCTTCTCCAGATTTTCACTTGTTCTTTTGCCAAATCCACTCATCTTTTGGGAAACCTAAGAGATGCTGAGGCTGGCCACCATCACTCATTTTTCACTGAAACCAACACTACCCCTACCCCTATCCTTATAACTATCACTAAACCTAACCCTAACCCTATTCCTCTCTCTCACACTATCTAAACACAACTTTTAAAGGAAACCTACCATCAAACATAATCCTAAATATAAATCTAAGCCTGTACCAAACCCTAATTTTAAAATTAAATCATAAATCTAACAATAAACTGAAAGTCTTACGCTCACATTAAACTTAATCCTTTTTTAATTTATTTTTATTAGTGCATTATAGTTTTACATAATGTTGGCATTAGTTGTCACATATTACTAAATGTACACAATTCAGCAATACAATTTGTTCAATATACCGCCCCACACACATCCCTCTACCTCCCTCCTCCCCTGATCCCTTGCCTTTCTTCTGTGTCCTATATTATTCCTAAAAAACCCAAAATATCATTCTTAAAGTTTAATAATTTTACATTTTAATCTTAAGTTTATGATCTGTTTAGGTTTGGTTATTTTTAATATGTAGAAAGGCTAAGAATTTAATTTCATTTTATTTTCCTTATCCTTCTTCCTTGTTTTTGGACAGTGAAGTCTAGTTATTCCAATATAACTGTTTTCATTTAAAAAATTTTCTTTACTAGAAGTATATAGAGATACAGTTGAGGGGGAAACATTATCAAACCAAATATAATCAATGCATATATACTTTGTTATCCAGGAGTAATGCCAAATAATGGATGACCACCTTTGATTTCACCTGTTGCAGTTTGCCCCAGAAGAACTCATGTGTTAAATGGATATCACATGGAGAAACAACATAGGCTTCTGGGATGGTTCCCCCATATTCCACTCTCCAGTCTCTTATGAGTTCTTCATACACCCTCCCCCTTCCCCTCCCCCTCCCTATGCCTCCAAGTATCCTAGGAAGCCATCTCCCTATTACTCTGAGAGTCATACAATTTGAAGTATTGTTAGGTTAGCCATCTAACATACTGCTTCCCCATATATTCTAGCTTCCACAGATGAGAGATACCATTCAACTCTTGAGTCTCTGAGATTGGGATACTTCACTTAGCATAATTCTTTCCATCTCCATTCATTTGACATCAAAAGCCATAATACTGTCTTCTCTAATGGCCCAGTAGTATTCCATTGTATATAATTACCAAAGTTTGTGTATCCACTCATCAAGTGAGGGGCATCTGGGTTGGTTCCATAGTCCAGCTACAGTAAATTGAGCTGCTATAAACATTGATGAAGCATCATCACTATAATACCCTGATTCTAACTCTTTTGGGAAAATACCCAGGAGTTGAATAGCTAGGTCACAAGGTGGTTCCATCCTTAATTTTTTGAGGATTCTCCACACTGCTTTCCATAGTGACTGAACCAGTTTGCATTCCCACCAGCAGTGTAACAGTTTTCCTCTTTTCCCACAGCCCCTCCAGCATCTGTCATTGTTTGTATTCTTCATTTTTGCCACTCAAACAGGAGTAGGTGTTATCTCATTGAAGTTTTGATTTGCATTTCCCTTATAGCTAATGATGTAGAGCATTTTCTCATATATTTATGGGCTTTCTGGACTTCCACTGGAGAGAAGTTCCTTTTGAGTTCTTCAGCCCATTTATTGACTGGATTACTTGTGAATTTGGACTTTAGTTTCTTTAGTTCCCTGTATATTCTGGATATTAGCCCTCTGTCCGAGGTGTAGAAGGCAAAAGTTTTCTCCCATTCTGTAGGTTCTCTCTTGATGCTCCTGACTAGATCATTAGCTGTGAAAAAACTTTTTAGTTTTATTGCATCCCATTCATTTATTCTTGACTTTACAGCTTGAGCCATGGGGGATTTGTTAACGAAGTAGTTACCAACTCGTATATGTTGTAGTGATGACCCTTCTTCTTTTTCTAGAAAGTTTAAAGTTGTTGGCTTAATATCCAGGTCTTTGATCCATTTTGATTGATTTAATTTTTATGCAGGGCAAAAGATTAGGATCCAGCTTCAGTTGTGTACAAATCGCTGTCCAGTTTGTCCAACACCATTTATTGGACAGGCTATCTTTCTTCCACACTATACATTTGCCCCCTTTATCAAATATCAAATAGTTAAGGATATGGGGGTTTGTCTCAGGATCTTCTATCAGTTCCACTGGTCTTGATACAAATACCATGCTGTTTTTGCTTCTACAGCTCTGTAGTAGAATTTTAGGACAGGGATTGAGATACCCCCTATTTCTTCCTTTCTATAGAGTAATGTTTAGGCTAGTCTGGGTCTCCTGTTATTCCATAGGAGCTTGAGAATTGATTTTTCTATATCTCTGAAGAATGCCATAGGTATCCTGATGGGGATTGCATTGAATCTGTATAGGGCTTTGGGTAGAATGGCCATCATTATTATATTGATTCTGCCTAACCATGAGCATGAAATGTTTTTCCATCCACTCAGGTCTTCTGTAACTTCTTTTTTAAGTGTTTGATAGTTTTCTTTGAAGAGGTCCTTAACATCCTTTGTAAGGTTAATGCCAAAGTATTTCATTTTTTTTGGAAGTGATGGTGAATGGGAGAAATTTCCTGATTTCTTCTTCTGTGGATTTATTGCTGGAGTAAAGAAATGCTAGCAATTTCCTGGAGCTGACCTTGTAGCCAGCTACTTTGCTAAAATCATCTATAAGATCTAGGAGTTTTCTGGCCGATGTTATTGGGTGTTCTAGGTATAAAATCAGGTCTTCTGCAAATAGAGATAACAACTTCCTCTTTCCTATGTGAATACCTTTGATGTCCTTGTCTTGCCTGATAGCTCTGGCAAGGGTTTCAAGGACTATATTGAACAAGAGTGGGGATAGTGGACAGCCTTGTCTTGTACCTGAATTCAGTGGAAATGCTTTCAGTTTTTCTCTATTGAGGATAATGTTGGCTATGGGTCTGTCATAAACGGATCTGACATAATTAAAGTATCTTCCCTTGATCCCTATCTTTTCCAAAGTATTGAGCATAAAATGGTGTTGAATTTTATCAAATGCTTTCTCTGCATCAATTGAGATGATTATATGATTTTTGTTTTTAATTCTGTTTATGTGGTGAATTATATTTATTGATTTGCATATATTGAACCTCTTTGTTTCCCTAGAATGAAGCCCACTTGATCATAATGATTTATCTTGTTAATGTGCTTTTGTACCCGATTAGCTAAAATTTTATTAAGGATTTTTGCATCAATGTTCATCAGGGAAATTGGTCTGTAGTTTTCTTTCCTTGATGTGTCTTTGTTGGGCTTTGGGATCAGTGTAATGTTTGCTTCATAAAAAATGTTTGGGAGTGTTCCCTCTCTATCAATTTCCTGGAAGAGCTTGTAGAGCTTCGGTGTAAGTTCTTCTGTGAAGGCTTGGTAGAATTCTGCTGTGTATCCATCTGGACCTGGGCTTTTCTTTTTTGGGAGAGATTTGATTGCTGCTTCAATATCGCTTTCTGTGATAGGTTGGTTGAGGTTTTTAATATCCTCCTGTGATAAAGAGGGGATGCCGTGTATGTCCAAAAACCTGTCCATGTCCTGGAGTTTAACAAATTTGGCAGAGTATAAGTTTTCAAAATAGGTTCTGATAATCTTCTGGATTTTGGATGAGTCTGTGGTGATATCCCCATTTTCATCTTTGATTTTGTTGATATACATCACTTTGATCTTTGTTTTGCTGAGTTTGGCAAGGGGTCTGTCAATTTTGTTAACTCTTTCAAAAAATCAACTTTAAGATTTGTTAATAGATTGAATAGCTTTTTTTTCTCAATTTCATTGATTTCAGCTCTAATTTTGGTAATTTCCTATCTTCTGTTAGTTTTAGGGTTGGACTGTTCCTCCTTTTGTAGTCATTTGAGTTGAAGCATAAGGCTATTAATCTGCTCTCTTTCTAGATTTTTGATGTATGCACACAGTGCTATAAATTTACCTCTTAAGAAAGCCTTCATACTGTCCCAGAAGTATCGGTATGTTGTTTCCTCATTCTCCTTCAATTCCAAGAACTTCATAATCTCTATTCACATTTCCTTTTATACCCATCCTTCGTTTAAGAGGTAATTATTCAATTTCCAAGTATTTGAATAATTCCTGTTGTTTCTCTTGTTGTTGATTGCTAAGATCATAGCATTATGATCTGACAGAATACATGGGATTATATCCAGTTTTTATATTTGCTAAGATTATCCCAGTGAACTAGGATGTGGTCTATTTTAGAGAAGGATCCATGGGCCAATGAGAAGAAGGTAAATTCAGCTGTCTTAGGATGGAATATTCTGTAAATGTCTGTTAAGCCCAATTGATTAATAGAGTAGTTCAGACTGGAGACATCTTTATTGATTTTTTCTTTTGATGATCTGTCCAGAGTTGATAGTGGTGTGTTGAAGTCCCCCAGGATTATTGTGTTGAAATCCATGAAGGGATTAATGTCCTTAAATACTTTTCCATATTTTGGAGGGTTGTAATTGGGGGCATAAATGTTGATTATCATTATATCTTCTTGATGAACTGTTCCTTTTACTATGATAAATTGTCCCTCTTTGTCCTTTCTGACTAGTTTTAGCTGGAAATTAATTTTGTCAGAAATTAAAATCACTACACCAGCTTGCTTTTTTGGGACACAGGCCTGGTAGATGTTTTGCCATCCTTTCACTTTCAGCCTGTTTCTATTTTTGAGTGTCAAATGTGTCTCTTGCAGGCAACATATTGTTGGATTTTGTTTTTTGATCCAGTGGGTCAGTCTGTGTGTTTTAATTGGGGCATTGAGACCATTCACATTCAAGGATGGAATAGATGTGGGAGGCTGATTCACAGACTTTGTATCTATTACAGAATTTTGAGTCATATTGAAAGTCAGTTTTTGTATAGTATGATTATTGACTTGCTCTTGTTTAAGAATTTATCATATCATTGGCATTATCTTCTAAATGGAGAACATCTTTGAGAATGCTCTACAGAGTGGGATTAGTGTTCATGTATCGTGCAAGCATGAGTTTATCATTAAAGTGTTTAATTTCCCCTTCGCATTTGAAGCTGAGTTTTACCGGATGTATTATCTTTGGTTGAAAGTTGTTTTTCAACACTTGAAAGATATTGTTCCAAGCTCTTCTAGCCTTCATTGTTTGTTCTAAAATATCCATAGTGATCTGAATATGTTTGCCACTGAATGTGATTTGGGGCTTTCCTCTAGCAGCTTTTACAATACTCTCTTTAATTTCTCTGTTATTCAATTTGTAAATGATATGTCTTGGTAAGTTTCTCCACTGATTAAGTCTATTTGGTGTTTTATAAGCATCTTGGATGTGGTATTCCGGATCAATAGCTAAATGAGGGAAGTTCTCACTTATGATTTCCTTAAAAGGTTCCTGAATCCCCTTGTTTGCTGTTCAGAGTTTTCCTCCAGGCCAATGTTTCTCAGATTATTACAGCTCATCTCACCAAGTATGACTTCGAACGTCTGATTATGTAAAATAAGCTGTTTATCTTGTTTTTCTTCTTTGATTTCTACATTGTTTAGGCGATCCTCGTTTCCAAAACTCGTTCTTCAAGTGCTGAAGTTCTATTTTCAGTGGAGTTTACTCTGGTGTTGGTGTTTTCCAGTGAAGATTTGAATTGCTTAACCATATTTTTCAGTCTGATAGCTCTGCTACATCTTTTTTCAGAATGTCGATATCCTTGTACAGCTGATCTTTCATCTCCTGGAATTGATCCTTAATTCCTCTGTAGAATTTGTCTCTCATCTCTTGAAATTACTCTTTGATTTCTTTCCTTATTTCCTCTCTCAACTGTTTGATTGCATTACTAATCATAATGCTGATTAGTCTTTGGTTTTCATCTAGGGCCCCAGCTATTGGGTATTTAGATGGAGAGCTCTGGGTTTGAGGGGTTATTTCCCCTTTTCCTCAATGTTCTGAGTCAGAGAGCTTTTCTTTTATTTCAGCCTTGTTACTCTTATTGGAGAAATTGGAGCTTCTTATGACTTTGCTTCATTGTGAAGAGGAGCTATTTGGTCAATATAGACCTAAAGATGCCAGATGGTTCTGTGAGAATTTGAGAGGCTATAGGTTCAAACACTAGTCCATTTCAACTGAAGTAGATGAGCTGATGATTAGCACCAATAGTGGAAGCTTTCTTTGAGAGAACTCTCGCTGTGTAGTATGATACCAAGGAAGTAGATGTTCTGAAGCATGTCAATTTCTTCAGGTATTAAAATCTCTCTGAAATTGGGGAGAAAGATTGACTAGGAAGTCAAGGAAGTGAATTGGGGAGGTATAAAATCACACCTGTTATAGAGTATAGGGAACTAGGGATTGAGGGGAGTAGGTTACTCTATTAGGACTAAGGAAAACATAGGACTGGGGTGGTAAAGACTTGGGGTGAGAATGAGAGAAATATGCTTATATTTAGGGATTACCATAGTACAGTGGAGAAAGAAGTTAGCAGTTGGGTTCAATAAATCCTAAAAAAATAAGTGCCAATCACCAATACATACAAACAGATAAGTATTTACATCCACCTACACCAAAATTCAGTATTAATCATAAGGCAAGAAAGGAGCAGAGGAAAAAGAAGGAAAAGGAAAAAAAAACAAAAACACACAGTAATGTTAAAAATTTAAAAATATTGTTTTCCAGCCGGATTCCCATTTTTAAAAAATTAAAAGTTTAAAATATAATAATAATAAAAGAAAAAAATGAAGAAATGAAAAAGAAAAAACCCACAAAACTAGTTCTTACAGTTTTGAGATTTTCTGGCCCTTAGATCAGGAGGTATGTATCATGGGCTTGTGCGATAAAATCCCATATCAAGCTGGGGATTCTTTGAAGTTGAGCTTGTTTGGGGAGAAGCAGATTGGTTGAGTGCAGTGGCCTGGATTTTCTTAGAAGATCTCCTCAAAATTTTCTGTTGCCAAGGGGTATTCAGCTCTCCTTGGGATGTAATCCTGAGATGGTTGCTTGCTGCCTATCCACACGCTGAATATTTCTTAGTCCTGGGGCTCAGAAGTTGTAGACAATTGAGTCGATCCTACTGCAGATGCATGAGTCTCTGACTGATCCAAGGAGAGTGGCTAGCCTGAGACTCACTTCCTCAGGATCATTGGTGACCTACTCTGTGTGTCTTGTGATCTTCCAGAGTCCCAGGAGCTGCTCTGTGAGGTTGACTTAAACCCTCAGAAAATGGACCAGATTGTGCCAGTGCTTGTGTGATTCTCTGATGCAAGCACTAGGAGATTCCCTGCTAGAGAGGTCCAGGCCTACACAGCCTTGGCGACGCAAGGAGTTCAGATGCTAAGGTGAAGCCCGAGCTGCCCCATATATTCAAAGCTTCCTGAGGCAGATTTCAAAGAGAGGCTAAAGTAGAGGATCCCCTATAGAGGGATGCTCCCTGCTGTAGTAAGCTCTGTTCACAGGCTCCTCCTATTTGGGTGGGAAGGGGGATGGACCACAGGGCAGAAGGTTGCCAACCGAGAGGTGTGGGAGCTGGAGAGGTGAATCCCAGTTTGCTACAGCCCCCAGGGAAGATGGCCATTTGGTGGGGGGGGTGGTAATTTCTGTTTCTGGTCTCGGAAACTGAGGCCTGGTAATGCTTCAGGGCGAACCGCCCCACCCTCAGGGGCGGTCACAATGGCGGCCGGCCACCGCTCAAACAGCTACGAGTTCACTAATGTGAGCAACTAATTCCCAGTGCTTTATGCAAGATTAGGTAAATTACAAGCAGTCAGATCAGGGAGTTCACAGCCGGCCGTGTTAGGGTACATGGTTAGGAAACTTGCTCCCTTGCTGTGTTTTAGATTTTGATTTTTTGACCGTGGCAGCTAAGACCCCAAGAGCATTTTTTGCTGAGCATCCAGCCCTGCCCTCAGGGAAATGTCACAATTGGGCGCCGGCTGCTGCCTCTCGAAGTAACAGCTGTAAGTTAGCTAATGTGAGCAATTAATTCCGGAGCTTAATCCCAAGTTCATGTAAATGGAGAGCAGTCATATCAGGGAGTCTGAGGCCAGATTAGGGTATTTGATTAGGAAAATTTCTCCATTACCTACCCTTCAGGGAAGCTTCCCTACACCCAGATGTGGGGCCGGTCACATGGGTGCCACAAACTTCCTCCTTTATGTTCGTTAACGCTCCACACTATTCCTTTGGAGTTAAAAAATTATTGGGAGGTAATGTTCCCCCACACTGGAGGTTCATCCTACCGTGGGAATATGCAAGCAGCTCTGCAGCATGAGGTGACTCTCAGGAGTGTCTCAGAGTCACTGCCGCTGGGGTGGCCACCATCTTCTATATCCTAAACCTAATCCTTAATGTTACCCTAAACCTAACCCTCAATCTAACCCAAACTCATCACTGAGAACTAAAACTAACCCTAGCCTTACCAAATATCTACCCCTTAACCTATCCCTAACCATAAATTTAAACCTAACCCTGGTTTCTAGCTAGAAAGTACTTGAAATCTATACCTATGCCAATCCTGATCCCAAACCGTAACTTTTAAATGAAACCTAAAAAGAGCTTTACACCTATCAGTAAACATAGACCTAACCTCAACCCTAAACATAAGCCAACCCTAATCGCAAATTTAACTTTGACCAAAAACTAACATAAACCCGAAACCTAAGCCTACAATGAACCTTAACTCTAATCCTTACCAAATCTGTAACAGTAACACCAGCTCTGAACCTAAATCAAAACCTGAACATAGGCTAATACTAACAGTGTGCCTAACACTAACCCTATCCCTTACCATAAACCTTACCTTAATTTAGCTCTAACAATTACCGTATCCCTAATCCAACGCCTAACCTGAAACCTAAAATGATACCTAAACATATTATTATTGCCAACCTCAAATGTTACAAAAAACCCAACTTTAAAACTATCCCTATACCTAACAATAGCCCTGTATCTTAACTGAACCCTAACCCAAACTCTAACCCTGGGATAAATTTAAAACTAAATCTAAACCTTCCTCTAAACTTAACCTTAACACTAACCTTCACCATAATACTATTCCTAAAAGAACAATGATTTTAACACAAAATTTAAACCTAGCAGTAACCTTACCCATAAACCTAAATGAAACACTAACCCTAAACCTAACTCTAACCCTAGCCTGACCCCTAACACTAACCCTAACTGTAAACTTATCAGTATATCTAGACCTGAAACTAACCCTAACCCTAACCCTAGTAGTCATCTTTAACCTAAGCTTAACCATCACCCTAGCACTAACTCTAATACAAACTCTAAATCCAATGCTTGACCTAAACCTAAACAGAGTAGCAAAGTTAACCAAAAACCAAGCACTAACCCTAAACACTAGTTCTTAGCTGAACCCTAACCCTAACACTTACCCTAACCCTGATGCCTAAACCTAAACCTCAATCTAAACCTAACCCCTGTAACTCCAACCTTAACCCTAACCCTAACCCTCTAGACCTAGCTCTAACTCTAACAATAACCCTAATCCTGAACACTAAACTAAACCCTAATCCTAAACCTCACATTAAACTTAACCTTTACCATACCCCTAGATCAAGTCTGAGCCCTAACCCTATGCCTAACACTAACCCTACAACTAATCCTAGCCCTAAAACTGAACCTAGACCTTACCCGAAACCTAACCTGAATCATAAACTTATCCCTAGATGTAGCTCTACCCCTAAACCTAACCCTAAACCTCAGCCTACTCCTAAAACTAGCCCTAGCCCTAGCCCTAACACTACATCTAAATCTAAACCTATCTCTAACCCCAAACCTAGTCCTAATGCTAACCCTAAAAATATACTTAAACCTATTCCTAACCCTAAACCTCAAACTAATCCTAACCCTAACACTACCACTACCCCTAGCCTAAACCTAGTCCTAATTTAAACCTACCCATATCCATAGACTTAGATCTAAGCCTACCTCTAAACCTATCCCTGCCCTCGCACTAAACTTAACCCTAACCCTAGAATGAAATACAGCCCTAGGCATAACTGTAATGCTAGATCTGAACATAGAACTAGCCAAACCATAAACATAAACATATCAGTATCCCTACCCTAAAGCTAAACATAAATATAACTATATATTCTAGCCCTAGGCATTACCTGAACCCTCACTCTATCCCTAACCCTGGTGCAAGCCCTAGCCTCAACTCTAAGACAAGCCCTAAACCAAAACCTGGTCCTAACTCTAAGCATAACCCTAAACCAATAACTAGCCCAAGATCTAATCCTGAACTGAAACCTAAAAATAACTCTTACCCTAACCCTAACCATAGCCTTAGCCCTAGCCCTAAAACGAACACTAACCCTAGATCTAGCCCTTGGCCAAGCAATAACACTAACCCAAACACTAAATCTAAAACCATTCCTAAGCTTAACACTAGACCTAACCCTTAACTTGACCACAAAATCTACCCTGATACTAAACATAAAACTAACCCCTAAGTGGAAAACTAACCCTAATTCTAATAGTAATCCTCTGTCAACTTATCCCTAAAAATAACCCAAACTCTCTGTCTCTAACCCTAGTCCTAAACATAACCAAAACTTTAAAAGCTAAAATTAAACTTTAACCCTTACCATCACATTAAATCTAAAGTTACCCATTAACCTAGCCCTGTCACTCACCCTAGCCCCAGCCCTAGACCAAGCCATCATCCTATCCCTAACTCTAAACTTAGCCATAGTCCTAACCCATAAACTAAACCTAACCCTAGCCCTATACAAAAAACTAAAACCTAGCCCTAACCTGAAGCCTAAGATAAACCATAAAACTATCTCTATTCCTAGCCCTATCCCTGTAACTAAACCTAAACCTAAAACTAAACCTCTCTCTAGCCCTTAACAAAGCCATAGCCCTAGCACTAACCCAGAAGTCCTTATACTAACCCTAGGCCTAAATCTAAACCTAGTCCAAAATCTAACCTTAAACCTATCCATAGCCCACACTTAAAGCTGAACCTGAACCTGAACCTAACTATAATACTAACCCTACCACTACACCTACCCTAACCCTAGCCCGAATCCTAACCCTAAACCTAATGTTAGACCTAGCCCTAACTGTAGACCTAAGCCTAACCCTAACCCTAACCTAAACCTATACTGCACCTGAAAATATCTAAGAAGTTTCTGTCTGAAGGGGTCCACACTCAGGGAAGGTCTGTGAAAGCCAGCATTCCAGGATATTGCCAAAACCATCCCTTGTGGAAATTTGCTATTTATTCCAATTGGAAATATCTGATGGATGAAAAGTGTACTTGTAAAATTTGCATGGAGGGCAGGAGTGATGAAGCTTTACTGACTTTGAAGCAGGGTTGGAAATGGATGATAAAACAGTTGGAACTGAGGATCAAAGGAAACAGTAGTGTAAAAATAGCCTTTCATATCTTTGTAGAGGTTAGATAGTGTCTTCCAGGCCCATGGATTGGGATGCACAAATATCTTGGAATAGACAATTTTGGGTCTTAGGATAGCTGTGGAGTACCTGGTGGGTTAGAGTAACTGGATGATTAATTAGTTTATAATTGCCTATAAACTAGTCAATTAATGAACATATGAAGGAAAACAGGGAGTTAGAGTTTTGGGAAAATAATCTCAGCGTTTTATCAGTACAGACAGAAAGAACTAAGAGCAATAGGATCCTTTCAGAATATAAAACTTTTTGTACAATACATAAAGCTTTTCATGTGGATTTGACCATTAATTTTTTTATTAGAAGTATATAGAAATACAGTTGAGGGGGAAACATTATCAAAACATTAGCAATCAATGGATATAAACTTTGTTATCCAGGGGAAATGCCAAAGCATGGATGACCACCTTGGGTTTTACTTGTTGCAGTTTCCCCCAGGAGAACTCATACGTTAAATGGGTAGCTTGTGGAGGAATGACATCGGCTTCTGGGATGGTTCCCCCATCTTCCCAATCTCCAGACTCCTATGAGTTCTTCATATACCCTCCCCCTTCCCCTCCCCCTCCC
>PVKS010006529.1:31093-50168 GCA_004027875.1 Aplodontia rufa | reverse complement strand
TCACTAAGCATAATTCTATTCATCTCCATCCATTTTATTTCAAAGGCCATGATATCCTACTCTCTAATGGCCAAGTAGTATTCCATAGTAAATATGTACCAAAGCTTTTTTATCCAGTCTTGACCATGAACTTTTGAGAAAGTGGATCGTACTGGCTCTGAAATATTTTAAGTGGTTCCAGGTGTTCAGATTAGTTACTGAGGCAGAAAATGACAGCATAGTTGAAGCACCTGTATTAAAGAGCTCCATAATTAAGAACAGAGGCCATTTTGCTCAAGCAGGCTAACCTGTGTCCTAGGACCTTGACCTGGATTTTCACATTGTTCTTTGTGTGAAATCTGCTCTTTTTTCAGGAAACTTAAGAGATGCTGGGGCTGGACCCTGGCACTCATTTTTCAATGAAACCTAACAATACACCTTCCCCAAACCTCATAACTATCATTAAACCTAACCCAACTCTCACTCTCACACTATCTCTAAACCCAACTATTAAAGGAAACCTACCATCAAACGTCATCCTAAATGAAAATCTAACCCTAAACTGAACCCTAATTTTAAAATTAGATCATTAAACTAACAATTAACTGAAAGCCTTACACTCACCTTAAATCTAATCCTTAATGGAACCCCAAATCTAACTTTCCATCTAATCCAAACTTATCACTGAGAACTAAAACTAAACAAACATAAACCTTACCAAATACCTATCCCTGAACTTACCCCTAACCACAAATTTAACCTAGCCCTGACTTCTAGCTAGAAAATACTTCAAACCTATAACTAACCTGATCCTGAACCCATACCATAACTTTTATTTTTTTTATTTTTTTAACAACCATACAAGTTTTTAACAAAATAATATAGAATATGTATAGATTCTGGATATTACAATTACCCCCAGGAGTGCCCCCCAATTACCCACACTTATCCCTCCCTTCCCCTTCCCCCAATATCTCTAAAAAATGATTATGTTGTATAGCATTATATCTTATCTGGATTTAACATATGATAATAGACCAACTTTCTCACTGGCAAGGGTCTAGTCCCAACCTCCACAGATGAGTGGAGACAATCAATCATTAGTTCTCTGGGTTAAGCTGATTTTACTCAGCATGATTTCTTCAATAGCCACCCATTTACCTTCGAAGGCTGCAATATCATTGTTTCTAATTGCTGTATAAAATTCCATGGTATAAATGTACCACAGTTTTTGGATCCATTCTTCCAGTGAGGGACATCGGGGTTGTTTCCATAGCCTAGCAATAGTAAATTGTGCTGCTATGAACATAGATATTGCTGTGTAACTATAATGTGCTGATTCTAAGTCCCCTGGAAAGATACCCAGGAGTGGAATAGCAGGGTCATATGGTGGTCTCATCCCTAATTTTTTAAGGATTCTCCATACTGCTTTCCAGAGGGGCTGTACCAGTCTGCAGCTCCACCAACAGTGTGTTAGTGTGCCTATCTCTCCACAGTCCTTCCAGCATCTATTATTGTTTATTTTCTTCATCTTTGCCATTCTGACTGGTGTAAGGTGATATCTTAATGTGGTTTTCATTTGCATTCCTATGATTACTAGTGATTTAGAGCACTTTGTCATGTATTCATTGGCTTGGTCAATGTCCTCTGGTGAGAAGACTCTAGCTCTTTGGCCCATTTATCAATTGGGCTGTTGCTGTTTTTGTATTTGACATTTTTGAGGATTTTATAGATTCTGGATATGAGACCTTTGTCTGAGGAATCATAGTCCATGATTCTCTCCATTTCTGTAGGAAACCTCTTGACTCTTTTGATTGTTTCCTTGGCAATATAAAAGCTTTTTACCTTTATGACATCCAATTCACGGATTTTTTACTTTACTTCCTTCATTTTGGAGACATGTTGAGAAAGTCTTTGCCTACTCCCAAATGTTGAATTGTTGGACCTAATTTGTCTTCAATCAGTTGCAAGGTAGCTGGTTTAATACCTAGCTCCTTGATCCATTTTGATTTGATTCTTGTGCAAGGAGAAAGATATGGGTCTAATTTCAATTTTCTGCAAGTGGATGACCACTTTGTCCAGCATCATTTGTTGAAGAGGCTGTCACTTCTCCATGTAATATTTTGTCCCCCTTTGTCAAAAATCAGATGTTTAAAGATTTGAGGATTTGTTTCAGGGACTTTTATTCTATTCCATTGGTCTTCTTCCCTGTCTTGATATCAGTACCATGCTGTCTTTGTTACTATGGCTCTGTAGTATAGTTTTAGATCTGGAATGGCAAAACCACCTGTTTCATCTTTCTTGCTTAGTAGTGTTTTGGCAATTCTTGGTTTCTTGTTGTTCCAAATGAATTTGAGAATTGCTTTTTCTATGTCTTTAAAGAACAACATAGGTATCTTTATAGGGATAGCATTAAATCTATATAAATCTTTCGGTAGAATAGCCATTTTTATTATATTAATTCTGCCTAACCAAGAGCATGGGACATCTTTCCATCTCCTTAGGTCATCTTGAATTTCATTCTTCAATGTTCGATAGCTTTCATTGAAGAGACCTTTGATTTCCCTTGTTAGGTTAATTCCCAAGTATTTTATTCTTTTGAAGCTATTTTGAAAGGGACTGATTTCCTGACTTCTTCTTCAGTCCTGGTATTATTGGTATAAAGGAAAGCTATTGATTTATGCATGTTGATCTTGTATCCTGCCATTTAGCTAAATCTATTTATGAGTTCAAGCAGTTTACTTATGGAGTTTTTTGCATCTTCCAGATACAGAATCATGTCATCAGCAAAAAGAGAGTTTGACTTCCCCTCTTCCTATTTTGATCCCTTTGATTTCTTTCTCTTGCCTAATTGCTCCAGCTAGGGTCTCAAGAACAATATTGAATAAAAGTGGTGAGAGCAGACAGCCTTGTCTTGTTCCCGACTTTAGTGGAAATGCTTTCAGCTTTTCTCCGCCTAAACCTAGTCTTAATGCTAACCATAAACATATGCATAAACCTAGCCCTAACCCTAAACCTCAACCTAACCCTAATACTAACACTAACCCTAGCTCCAGCAATACCCCTACCATTATCCCTAGCTCTAAGCTAAACTTACTACTAATCCTAAACCTAACCATATCCATAACCTTAGACCTAACCCTAACACTAAACCTAACTGTATCCCTACCCTCACCGCAACCCTAACCCTAGCCCTAAATTTAGCTTTAGCCATAACTGTAACACTAGCTCTGAACCTAGACCTAGCCCTAACCCTAAACATATCAATAGCCCTACCCTAAACCTAAAACTAAACCTAACTACATCCCAGGCCCTAGGCCTAACCCTAACCCCAACTCTATCCCTAACCATGTTGCAACCCCTATCCCCAACCCTAAGAGTAGCCCTAAACTGAAACCTGTTCCTAACCATA
Source organism: Aplodontia rufa (assembly GCA_004027875.1). Taxonomy (NCBI): domain Eukaryota; kingdom Metazoa; phylum Chordata; class Mammalia; order Rodentia; family Aplodontiidae; genus Aplodontia; species Aplodontia rufa. The sequence goes on along the minus strand of PVKS010006529.1, from coordinate 46,777 downwards.
AAACTAACCTTAAACCTATGCCTAGACCGAGCTCTAACCCTGAACCAAAACCTAACCCTAATTCTAACCCAAACCCTTGCCATAACCCTAGGCCTAGCCTTAAAACTAAAACTAACACTAGCTCTAGCTGTACACAAGCACTAACACTAACCCTAACACTAAATCTAACCATACGCCTAAGTATAATGCTAGACCTAACCCTTAACTTGACTGCAAAAAATAAGCCTGAACCTAAGTATAAAACCACCCCTAACTGGAAATATAACACTAACCCTAATATTAATCCTCTAACTGTAACCTAACCCTAAAAGTAACCCTGACCTTCTGTCCCTAACCCTAATCCTAAAAATAACCCTAACTTTAAAGACTAAAACTAAGCTCTAAACCTAACCATCGTGTTAAATATAAACTTACCCCTAAACTTAGCCCTAAACCCCACCCTTGCCCAAGCCCTATACTTAGCCCTAACCTTATTCCTAACTGTAAAGTTAGCCCTAGACCTAACCCGGAAACTATCCCTAAACCTATCCCTATACCAAATATTAAACCTAGCCCTAACCTGAAACCTAAACTGAATCATAAACCTGTCCCTATTCCTAGTCTTAATCCTATATCTGAAACTAAACCAAAACCTAACCCTAGCCCAAAACATAGCCCAGCACAGGCACTAAACCAAAAACCTTTAAACTAACCCTACCCTAAAACTTAAACTTAGTACAAAACCTAAACTTTGTTCAAAAACTAAACTTAAAACTATCCACAGCAATATGCCTAAACCTAAACCTGAACCTGACCCTAAGTGTAACACAAACCCTAGCAAAAGACCTACCCTAACTCTAGCCCAAATCTTAACCCTACCCATAATCTTAGTTCTAGCCCTAACCATAGCCCTAACCCTAACCCAAACCTATACTGCACCTGAAAATATCTAAGAAATTCCTGTCTGAAGAGGTCCACTCTAGGGAAGGACTATGGAAGCCAGCATTCCAGGATATTGCCAAAACCATCCTTTGTGGAAATTTGCTATTTACTCAAATTGGAAATATGTGTTACTGATGGATGAAAAGGGTACTTATAAAAGTCCTATGGAGGCCAGGAGGAATTAAGCTTTACTGATTTTGAAGCAGGGTTGGAAATGGATGGCCAAATGGTTGGAACTGAAGATCAAAGGAAACACTATGTGTAAAAACTGCCTTTCTTATCTTTGTGGAGGTTAGATTGTGGCATCTAGGCCCATGGGTTGGGATGCATAAATATCTTGGAATTGGCAATTGTGGGACTTAGAATGTCTGTGGCGTGCATAGTCAATTAAGGAACATCTCAAGGAAAACCTAACCATATTGATAGCCTTAGACCTAAGCCTAACTCTAAACCCAACTGTATCCCTAACCTTACCCCAACCCAAACACTAAACCTAGCCCTAAATATAGCCTTAGCATTAACTGTAACGCTACCTCTGAACCTAGCCCTTGCCCTAACAGTAAACATATCAATATCCCTACCCTAAACCTAACCATATACCTAACCCTAGGCCTAATGCTAACCCTAACTCTAACCATAATCCTAGTGCTACCACTATCCCTAACCCTAAGACTAGCCCTAAAAGGAAACCTGGTCCTTACTCTACACCTAAAGTTAAAACTATTCATAGCCTGAGCTGTAATCCTGAACCAAAAGGTAACCCTACCTCTAAACCTACTATTAGTGATATCCCTAGACCTAGCCCTAACACTAACACTAACCCTAGCTCTAGCCCTAGCCCAAGAAATAACACTAAACCTAACACTAAATCTAAACCTCATCCAAAGCTTAACCCTAGACCTAAACATTAACTTGAGAGAGAAACCTAAGCCTGAACTTAAACATAAAACTAACTTCTAAATTGAAACCTTAACTCTAACACTAATCCTCTGTCAACCTAAACTTAAAAATAAACTTAACCCTCTGTCCCTAACCCTAATCCTAAAAATAACCATAAACTTAAACACTAAAACTAAACACTAACTCTAACCCTCACATTAAACCTAAACTTACCCTTAAAACTAGCCCTGACCTTCCCCCTAACCCCAGCCCTAGACCGAGCCCTAAACCTATCCGTCACTCTAAACTTAGCCCTAGACATAACCCAGAACCTATCCCTAACCCTAACCCTAACCTAGAACAAAAATTAACCTAGCCCTATCCTGAAACATAAGCTAAACCATAAACTTGTACTTATTCTAACCCTAACCCAAATCTAAACCTAAACCTTAACCTAACCCTAGCCCTAAACATAGCCCTAGCCCTAGCACTAACCCAAAACCCATTACACTAAACTTAGCCCTAAACCTAAACCTAGCCCTAAACCTAATCTTAAACCTACTCATAGACCTTCACCTAAACCTAAACTTGAATCTGACCCTAACACTAATCCTAACCCTAGCACTAAACCTACACTAATCCTAGACCGAATCCCAAACCTACCTCTAATCCTAGACCTAGACCTAACCATAGCCCTGACCCTAACACTAACCTTAACCCTAACCAAAACCTATACTGCACCTGAAAATATCTAAGAAATTTCTGTCTGAAGGGATTCACTCTTGGGGAAGGACTGTGAAAGCCAGCATTCCAGGATACTGCCAAAACCATCCCTTGTGGAAATTTGCCGTTTATTCCAACTGGAAATATGTGTTACTGATGGAAGAAAAGGGTACTTGTAAAAATCCTATGAAGGGCAGGAGTGATGAAGCTTTACAAACTTTGAAGCAGGGTTGGAAATGGATGGCAAAATGTTTGGAACTGAGGATCAAAGGAAAGAGTAGTATAAAAACTGCCTTTCTTATCTTTGTACTGGTTAGATTGTGGCTTCTAGGCCAATGGTTTGGGATGCACAAATATCTTGGATCTGGCAATTGTGGGTCTTAGAATGGCTGTGGAGTGCCTGGTGGGTTACAGTAACTGGGTGGATAGGGTAGATGGTTAATTAGGATCTAATTGCCTATAACCTAGTCAATGAAGGAACATCTGAACTGTCGTAAGGAGTTAGAGATTTGGTAAACTAATCTCAGCTTTTCATCAATACAGATAGAAAGAACTAAGATCAATAATATCCTTTTAGAATATAAAACTTTTTTACAGTACATGTAATATTTCATGTGGGTTTGAACGTTAACTTTTGATAATGTGAATCGTACTGGCTCTGAAATATTTTAAGTGGTTCCAGGTGTTCAAATTGGTTACTGAGGCAGACAATGACAGCAAAGTTGAAGCACCTCTGTTAAAGAGCTCCACAATTAAGAAGAGAGGCCATGCTTCTCAAGCAGTCTAATGTGTCTCCTAACAGCTTTCCCCAGATTTTCAGCTCATTCTTCATGCCAAATCCACTCATCTTTCAGGAACCCTGAGAGACGCTGGGGCTGGCCACTGGCACTGATTTCTCACTGAAACCTAACCTTAAAACTATCACTAAACCTAACCCTAACCCTAACCCTCACTGTCACACTATCTCTAAACACAACTTTTAAAGGAATCCTACCACCAAACTTAATCGTAACCAAAAATGTAACCCTAAACCTAACCCTAATTTAAAAATGAAATAAAACATTCACCCAAGCCCTGATCATAAAACTAACAGTTAACTGAAACCCTTACACTCACCTTAAACCTTAATGTGACCCTAAAACTAACCCTCAATCTAATCCTAACTTATGACTGATAACTAAAACTAACCCTAAGCCTTACAAATATCTACCCCTAAACCTATCCCTAACCATAAATTTAAACCTAGTACTGACTTCTACCTAGAAGTACTTGAACCCTATCCCTAACCTGATTCTGTACCCAAACTGTTACTTTTAGCCAAATCCTAAAAAAAGCATTAAACCTATCAATAAACATAAACTTAACCTTAATCTTAAACAAAGGCCTAACATAATCCTAAACCTAATTTTTACCAAAACTAACATAAACTCAAACACTAAGCCTAAAACGAACCTTAACAATAAATCTTACCAAATCTGTAACAGTAACACCAACTCTGAACCTAACTCGAAACCTGAACATAGGCTAATACTAACAGTGTGCCTAACACTAAGCCTATCCCTTACCATAAACCTAACTTTAAGTTAGCTCTAAAAATACCATGCCCCATTCCTATCCCTAACCTGAAACCTAAAACAATACCTAAACATATTTTTATTGCCAACCATAAATGTAGCAAAAAAAACCCAAGCCTAACACTAACCCTATTCCTAACAATAACCCTGAACCTTAATTGAACCCTAACCCTGGGCTAAATCTAACACTAAATTTAAACCTTCCCGTAACCCTATCCTTAACACTAACTTTAACGTTAACACTATTCCTAAAATAATAAATACTTTAACACAAAATTTAAACCTACCAAGAATCCTAACCATAGCCCTAAATGAAACACTAACCCTAAACTTAACCCTCACTCTAGCTGGAGCCCTAACACTAACCCTAAAGCTAAACTTAAGAGTAAACCTAAGCCTGAAATTAATGCTAATCCTAACACTAGCAGTCACCCTAAACCTATTCCTAACCATAACGTACCGCTAACCCTAACCCAATTCTTAATTCTAACCCTAGGCCTAACCCTAAATATAATAGTTAACCGAACCATAAACTTAGCACTATACTTAACACTAACCCTAACCCTAGCTGTAACCCATAACTCATAATATTAGTTCTTAGCTTAACTCTAGCCCTAACACTTACCTGGCCCCTGACACCTAATCCTAAACCTAAATCTAAACCTAACCCTAAACCTAACCTTATATACATAACCCTAACCATAAAAATAACCCTAACCTGAAACACTAAATCTAAATCCTAACCCTAACCTTCGCATTAAACCTAAACTTACCCTACCCCAGACCTACCCCAAGCCCTAACCCTATCCCTATCCCTAACAATAACCATCACCCTACACCTAACCCTAGCCCTAACACTAAAATTAGACCTCAGTTGAAACCTAACCTGAAAAATAAATCTAACCTTATGGTAGCTCTACCCCTATACATAACCCTAAACCTAAGCCTCACACTACCCCTAAACCTATCACTATCCCTATCCCTATCCATAACATTGCATCTAAACCTAACCCTGGCTCTAACCCTAAACCTAGTCTTAATGTTAACCCTAAACATATACTTAAACCTAGCCCTAACCCTAACTCTAACACTAACCCTAGCCCTACCAAAACCCTTAACACTAAACCTAACCCTAACTGAAACCTAGTCCTAAATCTAAACCTAACTATATCCATAGCCTTAGACCTAAGCCTAACTCTAAATCTAACTGTAACCCAACTGTCACTCCAACCCTAAACCTAACCCTAGCCATAAATGTAATGCTAGCTCTGAACGTAGACCTAGCCCTAACCCTAAACATATCAATATCCCTACCCTAAACCTAAGCCTAAACCTAACCATACCCCTAGCCCTAGGCCTAACCCTAACACTAATTCTAACCCTAACCGTGGTGCTACCCCTAGCCTTAACCCTAAGACTAGCCCTAAACTGAAACATGGTCCTAGCACTAACCCTAACTCAAACCCTAATTCTAATCTTAGGCCTAACCCTCAATGAAGTAGTAAACTGAACCCTAAACCCAGCACACACCCTAACCCTAAACCTAACCCTAACACTAAAACAAGCCCTACTCATAACTCAAACACTAGTTCTTAGCTTATTTCTATCCCTAACACTTACACTGACCCTGACACCTAATCCTAAACCTAAACCTAAACCTAACACCTGTTACCCTAACCTTAACCCTAACCCTAACCCTCACATTAAACTGAAACTTAACAGTAACCCTAGCCCTAGCCTGAGCCCTAACCCTATGCCTAACCCTAACCCTAACCTTACACTTCACCCTAGCCCTAAAACTGAAACTAGACCTTACTGGAAACCAAAGCTGAAACATAACCAACCCTAAACTGAAACCTCATCCTACCCCTAAATCTATCACTATACCTAGCCCTACATTAACATTACATCTACCCTTAACCAAACTCTAACCCTAAAACTAGTCCTAACGCTAACCTTAAACATACGCTTAAACCTAGCCCTAACCCTAAACCTCAACCTAACCCTAATTCTAACACTACCCAAGCCCCAGCAATACCCCTAACACTAATCCTAGTCCTAACCTAAACCTAACCATATCCATATCCTTAGACCTAAGCCTAACACTAAATCTAACTGTATCCCTACCCTCGCCCAACCCCAAACCTAACCCTACCACTAAATCTAACCTTAGCCATAACTGTAATGCTAGCTCTGAACTTAGACATAGCCCTAACAATAAACATATCAATATCCCTAACCTAAACTTAAACTTAAAACTAACCATATCCCTAGCCCTTGGCCTATCCATAACCCTAAATCTAACCCTAATGTAGTACTACCCCTAAAACTAACCCTAAGAGTATCTGTAAACTGAAACTTGGTCCTAAACCAAAAATTAACCCTAACCCTATGCTAGATCTAACTCTGAACTGAAACTTAACCCTAACTCTAACCCTAACCCTAGATATAGCCCTAGAACTAGCCCTAACACTAAAACTAACAATAGCTCTAGCCCTTGCCAAAGCAATAACACTAACCCTAAAACTAAATCCAAACCTAGTCCTAAGCTTAACGCTAGACCTAACCCTTAACTTGATGATGAAACATAAGACTGAATCTAAGCATAAAACGAACCCCTAACTGGAAACCTAATTCTAACCCTAATACTAATTCTCCAACAGTAAACCTAACCCTAAAAATAGTCCTAAACCTCTGTCCTTAACAGTAATCCTAAAAATAACCCCAACCTTAAACACCAAAACTAAACTCTAACCCTAACCCTAACGTTAAACCTAAACTTGCCCCTTAAAAAAATCCTAAGCCCCACCCTAAGCACACCCTTGACTGAGCCCTAACACTATTCCTTACTCTAAAGTTAGCCCTTGACCTAAACGGGCAACTATTCCTAAACCTATCCCTAGACCAAAAACTAAACCTAGCCCTAACATGAAAAGTAAGCTAAACCATAAACCTGTCTATATTCCTAGTCCTAAACCAAAATCTATACCTAAACCTAAACCTAACCCTAGCCCTAAATATAGCCCTAGCCCTAGCACTAACACAAAAGCCCTTACACTAACCCTAGCCCTAAACTTAAACCTAGTCCAAAACCTAAACTTAAACCTATCCATAGTCCTACACCTAAACCTAAACCTGAACCTGAACCTAAATGTAACACAAACCCTAGCACTGGACCTACACTAACACTAGCCCCAATTCTAGACCTACCCTTAATCCTAGCCTGAGCCCTAAACATAGCCCTAACCTAACCCTAACCTAAACCTATACTGCACATGAAAATATATAAGAAATTTCTGTCTGATGAGGTCCACTCTCGGGAAGGACTATGTAAGCCAGCATTCCAGGATATTGCCAAAACCATCCCTTGTGGAAATTTGCTATTTACTCAAATTGAAAATATGTGCTACTGATGGATGAAAAGGGTACTTGTGAAAGTACTATGGAGGGGAGGAGGGATTCAGATTTACTAACTTTGAAGCAGGGCTGGAAATGGATGGCAAAATAGTTGGAACTGAGGATTAAAGGGAACAGTATGTGGAAAAACTGACTTTCTTATCTTTGTAGAGCTTAGATTGTGAATTCTAAGCCCATAGGTTGGGATGCACAAATATCTTGGAATTGGCAATTGTAGGACTTAGAATGGCTATGGAGTGCCTGGTGGGTTACAGGACCTGGGAGGTTTAGGATGGATGGTTAATTAGCATATAATTGCCTATAACTTAGTCAATTAAGGAACATCTCAAGGAAAACAGGGAGTTAGAGATTGGGAATGTAATCTCAAAACAGAGAGAAAGAACAAAGATCAATATTATAGTTTTAGAATACCAACTTTTTTGTTCAATACATGTAACATTTCATGTGGATTTATCCATGAACTTTGGCTACACGGTATCATACTGGCTCTGAAATATTTTAAATGGTTCCAGGTGTTCGGATTGTTTACTGAGGCAGACAATGACAGCAAATTTGAAGCACCCATATTAAAGAGCTCCATAATTAAAAACACAGGCTATTATGTTCAAGCAGGCTAACCTGTCTCCTAGCAGCTTGTCCTGGATTTTCAGCTCATTCTTTGTGCCAAATCCACTCATCTTTGGGAAACCTAAGAGATGCTGGAGCTGGCACCTGGCACTCATTTTAAACTGAAACCTAACACTACCCCTACCGCTAACCTTATAACTATCACTAAACCTAACCCTATACCTAAGCCTCACCGTCACACTATCTCTTAATCCACCTTTTAAAGGAAACCAAACACCAAACTTAATCCTAACCAAAAATCTAACCCTAAACCTTACCCTAATTTTAAAATGAAATATAACACCCAAGCCCTGATCATAGACCTAACAATTAATTGAAAGCCTTACACTCACCTGAAACTTAATCCTTATTGGACCCCTAAACCTAACACTCAATCTAATCCTAATTTATCACTGAGAACCCTAAGCCTTACCAAATACCTACCCCTAAACTTATCCCTAACCATAAATTTAAACCTAGCACTGACTTCTAGCTAGAAAATCCTTTAACCCTATACCTAACCCGATCCTGAACCCAAACCATAACATTTAATGGAAACCTAAAAAGAGCTTTAAAATTATCAGTAAACATAAACCTAACCTTCACCCTAAACATAAGCCTAACCTAATCCTAAACCTAAATTTGACCGAAAACTAACATAAACCCAAACCCTAAGCCTAAAACTAACCTTAAATCTAATCCTTACCAAATCTGTAACAGTAACACTATCTCTGAACCTAACTCAAAACCTGAACATAGGCTAACACTAACAGTGTGCCTAACACTAACCCTATCCCTTACCATAAACCTGACCTTAATTTAGCTCTAACAATCCCGTACACCTAATACTACCCCTAACCTGAAAGCTAAAATAATACCTGAATATATTTTTTATTGAAATCCATAAACATAGCAAAAAACCCAAGCCAAACACTAACCCAATTCCTAACAATAGCCCTGAAGCTTAACTGAACCCAAACATAAACCCTAAACCTGGGCTAAATCTAACACCAAATCTAAACCTTCCCCTGATCCTATCCTTAACACTAACCTTAACCATAATACTATTCCTAAAAGAATAATGACTTTAACACAAAATTTAAACCTAGCGAGAATCCTAAATATAACCCTAAATGAAACACTAACCTTAAACCTAACTCTAACCGTAGCCAGACCCATAACACTAACACTGACCCTAAGCTTAACAGTAGACCTAGCCCTGTAACTAACCCTAATCCTAACCCTAAACCTAAGCTTAACCATCAACCTAGCACTAATCCTAATCAAAACCCTAATTCTAACCCTAGGCCTAACCCTAAGCATAGTAGTAAACCAAACCCTAAACCCAGCCTTAACCCTAACACTAACCCTAACCCTAACTCTAGCCCTATCCCTAACCATAATTCAAACTCAACCTAACCCTAACACTAACCTTAGCCCTGACTTAAAAATAGTCCTAAACCTGAACCTAACCATATCCACAGCCTTAGACCTAAGCCTAACTCTAAACCTAACTGTATCCCTAGTGCTCTCCTCAAACCTAAAACCATCCCTAGCCATAAATCTAGCCCTAGACATAACTGTAACACTACCTCTGAACCTAGACCTAGCCCTAACCCTAAACATACCAATATCCCTACCCTAAACCTAAACCTAACCTTATCCCTAGCCCTTGGCCTAACCATAACCCTCACTCTAACCTAAAACTGATGCCAGCCCTAGCCATGACCTTAAAACTAGCCCTAAACTGAAACCTGGTTCTAACTGTAAACCCAACCCTAACCCTAGCCCTAGCCCCAGCTGTAACCGTGAACCAAAACCTAACCTTAACTCTAACCCTAACCCTATACATAGCCCTTGCCCTAGCTTTAACACTAAATCTAACCCTAGTCCTAATCTTAAATCTGTACCTAACCCATAACTTGAACGGGAAACCTAAGCCTGAACCTAAACATAAAACTAACCCCTAACTGGAAATCTAACCTTAAGCATAAAACTAAGCCCCTAACTGGAAACTTTACCATAAAAATAACCCTAAACCTCTGTCCTTAACCTTAATCCTAAAAATGACCCTAACCTTAAAGACTATAACTAGTCTCAAGCCCTAAACCTCACATTAAAACTAATTTACCCCTAAACCTTGTCCTGACCCTCAAATTAGCCTCATCCCTAGACTGAGCCCTAACCCTATCCCTGACTATAAAATTACCCCTAGACCTAAACCAGAAATTCTCCCTAACCCTAAACCTAGGCAAAAAAACTAAACCTAGCCCTAAACTGAAACCTAAGCTGAACCATAAACCTGTCCCTATTCCTAGTTCTAACCCTATATTGAAAGATAAACTTAAATCTAAACCTAACCCTAGCCCTATACATAGCCTTAGCATGAGCACTAACACAAAAACCCATACACTAACTCTAGCCCTTAACCTAAACCTAGTCCAAAACCTAAACTTAAACCTCCCCATACACAACACCTAAAACTAAACCTCACCCTGACTCTAAGTCTACCAATAGACCTACCCTAACCCTAGCCCGAACCCTAACCCTAACCCTAATGCTTGACCTAGCCCTAACCATAGCCCGAACCTTAACCATAACCCTAACTTCAACCTATACTGCAAGTGAAAATATCAAAGAAGTTTCTGTCTGAAGGGGTCCACACTCAGGGAAGGACTGTGAAAGGCAGCATTCCAGGATATTCCCAAAACCACCCCTTGTGGAAATTTGCTATTTATTCCAAATGCAAATATCTGATGGATGAAAAGTGTACTTGTAAAAGTCACATGGAGGGCAGGAGTGATGAAGCTTTACTGACTTTGAAGCAGGATTGGAAATGGATGGCAAAACAGTTGGAACTGAGGATCAAAGGAAAGAGTAGTGTCAAAACTGCATTTCTTATCTTTGTACTGGTTAGATTGTGGCTTCTAGGTCCTTGGGTTTGGATGCACAAATATCTTGGAATTGGCAATTGTGGGACTTAGTATGGCTGTGGAGTGCCTGGTGGGTTACAGTAACTGGGTGGATAGGGTGGGTGATTAATTAGGGTCTAATTGCCTATAACCTAGTCAATGAAGGAACATCTGAAGGACAATAGGGACTTAGAGATTTGGGAAAGTCATCTCAGCTTTTGATCAATACAGATAGAAAGCACAAAGACCAATATCACCCTTTTAGAATATAAATCTTCTTGTAAAATTCATGAAACTTTTAATGTGGATTTGACTGTGAACTTTTGAGAAAGGGGATCACACTGGCTCTGAAATATTTTAAGTTGTTCCAGGTGTTCGGATTGGTTACTGAGGCAGACAAAGACAGCAAAGTTGAAGCACCTGTATTAAAGAGCTCCACAATTAAAAACAGAGGCTATTACGTTCAAGCAGGCTAACTTGTCTCCCAGCAGCTTGACATTATCACCTCGTTCTTTGTTCTGAATACACTCATCTTTCAGGAAACCTAAGAGATGCTGAGGCTGGCCTCTGACACACATTTTTCACTGAAACCTAACACTATCCGTACCCCTAACCTTATAACTATCACTAAACCTAACCCTAACTCTGACCCTCACTCTAACACTATCTCTAAACCCAACTTTTAAAGGAAATCTACCATCAAACTTAATTCTTAATGAAAATATAACCTAAAACGAACCCTATATTTAAAATTAGATCATAAACCTAACACTTAACCTAAAGCCTTACACTCACTTTAAACCTAATCCTTAATATAACCCTAAACCTAACCTTAAATTGAATCCTAACTTATCACTGAGAACTAAAACTAACCCTAAGCCTTATCAAATACCTACCCCTAAACCTATCCCTAACCATAAAATTAAACCTAGCCCTGACTTCTAACTAGAAAATACTTTAACCCTATACCTAAACAGATCCTGAACCCAAACCATAACTTTTAAACCAAAACCTAAAAAGAGCATTCAACCTATCAGTAAACATAAACCTAACCTTAATCCTAAACATAACTCTAACCTAATCCTAAACCTAAATTTGACCAAAAACTAACATAAACCCAAACCCTAAGCCTAAACTGAAACTTAACCCTAATCCTTACCAAATCTGTAACACTAACACTAACTCGTAACCTGAACATACACTAATTCTGTGTGCTGAACACTAACCCTATCCCTTACCGTAAACTTAACCTTAAGTTAGCTCTAACAATTACCATACCCCTAACCCAAAATGATACCTAAACATATTTTGATTGCCAACCATAAATGTAGCAAAAAACCTAAGCCTAACACTAACCGTATTTCTAACAATAACCCTGAAGCTTAACTGAACCCTAACCCAAACTATAACCCTGGGCTAAATCTAACACTAAATCTAAAGCTTCCCCTAACCCTACCCTTTGCACTAAAATTAACCTTAGTATTATTCCTAAAAGAACAATGACTTTAATACAAAATTTAAACCTAGACAGGAATCCTAACTGTAGACCTAAATGAAACACTAACACTAAAACTTAACCTACCCCTAGCCAGAACCCTGACACTATCCCTAACCATAAACTTAACAGTAGACCTAGCCATGAAACAAACCCTAACACTAACCCTAGCAGTCAACCTAAACCTAAGCCTAACCATAATCCTTGCACTAAGCAAAAGCAATACCCTAATTCTAACCCCAGGGTTAATGCTAAATGTAGTAGTAAACCAAACCCTAAACCTACCATTAACCCTAACACTAACCCTAAACCTAGACCTAACCATAACTCAAACACTAATTCTTTCTTAATTTTAGCCCTAAAACTTACTCTGACCCCAACACCTGATCTTAAACCTAAATCTAAACCTAACCCCTGTTACTCTAACCTTAACCCTAACCCTAAACTTATCTACCTAGCCCTAACCCTAATAATCCTAACCTGAAACACTAAATCTAAATCCTAACCCTAACCCTCACATTAAACCTAACCTTAACTGTGCCCCTAGCTCTAGTCCGAGCCTTAAACCTATCCTCCACCCTAACTCTAACCATAACCCTACACCTATCCCTAGCCCTAAAACTGAAACTAGACCTTACACAAAAATAAACCTGAAACATAACCCTATACCTAGTCATAGCTCTACACCTACATATAACCCTAAACCTAAACCTCACCCTATCCCTAAACCTAGCCCTAGCACAAGCCCTAGCCCTAACACTATATCTAACTCTACCCCTAGCTTTAACCCTAACACTAGTCCTAATGCTAACCCTAAAGATACACTTAAATCTAGCCCTAACCCTAAACCTCTCCCTAACCCCAACTCTAACACTAACCCTAGCCCTAGGAATACCCCTAATGCAAACCCCAGCCCTAACCTAAACCTAGTCCTTAATCTAAACCTAAACATATCCATAGCCTTACACCTAAGCCTAACTTTAAACCTAACTATAACCCTAGCCCTCACCCAAATCCTAACCATAACCCTAGCCATAAATCTAGCCCTAGCCATAACTGTAACACTAGCTCTGAAATTAGGCCCCAGAACATACCAATATCCGTACCATAAACCTACAACTAAACATATCCCTAGCCCTAGGGTGTAACTTAACCCTCACTCTAACCCTAACCGTGGTGCTACACCTAGCCCTAACCATAAGACTAGCCCTAAACTGAAACCTGGTCCTAACCCTAAAACTAACGCTAACCCTATGCCTAGACCAAGCTCTAACCCTGAAATGAAACCTAACCCTAACTCTAAACCTAACTCTAGCCATAGCCCGAGGCCTAGCCCTAACACTAAAATTAACACTATCTCTAGTCCTAGCCCAAGCACTAATACTAACCCTAACACTAAAGCTAACCCTAGTCCTAAGTTTAATGCTAGACTTAACCCTTAACTTTACCATGAAACCGAAGCCTTAACCTAAGCATAAAACTAACCCCTAACTGGAAACCTAACACTAACCCTAATTCTAATCTTCTAACTGTAAACCTAACCCTACATATAACCCTAAACCTCTGTCCCTAACCCTAATCCAAAAATAGCCCTAACCTTAAACACTAAAACTAAACTCTAATGCTAACCCTCACATTAAACTTAAACTTACCCCTAAACCTAGCCCTGACCTTACCCTATCCCGAATCCTAGACCGATGCCTAGGGTTAGGGATAGTTTTAGGGCTCAGGCTAGTTCTTGGGGTAGGGTTAAGTTTAGATTTAATGTGAGCATTAGGCTTAGGGTTTAGATTTAGTGGTTCAGGTTAGTGTTATTGTTAGGGTTAGGTTTAGTTATAGAAGTTTAGGGTTAGAGTAACAGTGGTTAGGTTCAGGTTTAGGATTAGGTGTCGGGGTCAGGGAAAATGTTAGGGTGAGAGTTGAGCTAAGAGCTAGTGTCTGAGTTATGGTTAGGGTTATGGTTAAGGTTAGGGTTAGTGTGTTGTTTTGAGTTCCATTTACCTATATGTTTAGGGTTAGGCCTAAGGTTAGAATTAGGGTTTGGATTAGTGTTAGTGCTAGGTTGTTAGTGTGGGTTGGGTTTAGGGTTAGGGTTAGGGTTAGACTCAAGTCTAGGTCTATTGTTAAGTTTAGGGTTAGGGTTAGGGTTAGGTTTAGGGTTAGTGTTTCATTTAGGGTTATGGTTAGGATTCTTTCTAGATTTAAATTTTGTGTTAAAGTCCTTGTTCTTTTACGAATAGTATTCCAAGTAAGGTTATCATTAAGGTTAGGGTTAGGGGAAGGTTTACATTTAGTGTTTGATTTAGCCCAGGGTTATGGTTTGGGTTAGGGTTCAGTTATGCTTCAGGGCTATTGTTAGGAATAGGTTAGTGTTAGGGCTGGTTTTTGTTTTTTGTTTTGTTTTTACATTTATGGATGGCATTAATAATATGTTTAGGTCTCATTTTAGTTTCAGGATAGGAGTAGGATTAGGGTTATAGTAATTGTTAAAGCTAACATAAGGTTAGGTTTTTGGTAATGGATAGGGTCAGTGTTAGGCATACTGTTAGTATTAGCCTATGTTCAGGTTTTGAGTTCGGTTCAGAGTTAGTGTTAGTGTTACAGATTTGATAAGCATTAGGGTTAAGGTTAGATTTAGGCTCAGGTTTCGGGTTTATGTTAGGTTTCTTTCAAATTTTAGTTTAGGATTCGGTTACTGTTACATTTAAGGTTAAGGTTAAGGTTAGGTTTATGTTTACTGATGGGTATAATGCTATTTTAAGGTTTCCATTAAAAGTTAGAGTTTGGATTCACAAACATATTAGGTATATGGTTCAATCACTTACTAGCTGGAAGTCAGGGTTAGGTTTAAATTTAGGGTTACAGTTGGGTTTAAGGGTAGGTATTTTGCAAGACTTTGGGATAGTTTTAGTTCTCAGAGATAAGTTAGGATTAGATTGAGGGTTAAATTTGAGGTTAATTTTCTTCATCTTTGCCATTCTGACTGGTGTAAGGTGATATCTTAATGTGGTTTTCATTTGCATTTCTCTAATTACTAAAGATTTAGAGCACTTTCTCATGTATTCATTGGCTTGATCAATGTCCTCTGGTGAGAAGTCTCTATTTAGCTCTTTGGCCCATTTATCAATTGGGCTGTTGGTGTTTTTGTAGCTGACAT
>PVKS010006529.1:0-30993 GCA_004027875.1 Aplodontia rufa | reverse complement strand
AATACTCTCCATTTCTGTAGGAAACCTCTTGACTCTTTTGATTGTTTCTTTGGCAGTACAAAATCTTTTTAGCTTTATGACATCCCATTCACTGATTTTTGACTTTACTTCCTTCACTTTCAGAGACCTGTTGAGAAAGTCTTTGCCTACTCCTAAATGTTGAATTGTTGGACCAATTTTTTCTTCTATCAATTGCAACGTAGCTGGTTTGATACCAAGCTCCTTGATCCATTTTGGTTTGATTCTTGTGCAAGGAGAAAGATATGGGTCTAATTTCAACTTTCTGCAGGTGGATGACCAATTTGTCCATCACCATTTGTTGAAGAGCCTGTCACTTCTCCATGTAATATTTTGTCCCCCTTTGTCAAAAATCAGATGTTTAAAGATTTGAGGATTTGTTTCGGGGTCTTCTATTCTATTCCATTGGTCTTCTTCCCTGTCTTGATACCAGTACCATGCTGTCTTTGTTACTATGGCCCTATAGTATAGTTTTAGATCTGGAATGACAAAATCGCCTGTTTTATCTTTCTTGCTTAGTAGTGCTTTGGCAATTCTTGGTTTCTTGTTGTTCCAAATGAATTTGAGAATTGCTTTAGATGCTAGAGGGGCTGTGGAGAAATAGGCACACTAACACACTGTTGGTGGAGCTGCAGACTGGTACAGCCCCTCTGGAAAGCAGTATGGAGAATCCTTAAAAAACTAGGGATGACTCCACCATAAAACCCTGCTATTCCACTCCTGGGTATCTTTCCAGGGGACTTAGAATCAGCACATTACAGTGACACAGCAATATCAATGTTCATAGCAGCACAATTTACTATTGCTAGGCTATGGCAACAACCCCGGTGTCCCTCACAGGAAGAATGGATCCAAAAACGGTGGTACATTTATACCATGGAATATTACGCAGCAATTAGAAACAATGGCATTGCAGCCTTTGAGGGTAAATGGATGGTTATGGAAGAGATCATGATGAGTAAAATCAGCTTAACCCAGAGATCTAAGGGTCAATTGTCTCCACTCATCTGTGGAGGTGGGGACGAGACCTTGGACAATGAGAAAGTTGGTCTAGAAACATGAGTTAAATTCAGATAAGATGTAATGCTTTACAATCTAATACTATTTTTAGAGTTATAATGGGAAGGGGAAGGGAGGGATAAGGGAGGGTAATTGGGGGGGCACTCCTGGGGATAATTGCAATGTCCAAAATATATACACATCTTATACACATTTTATATTATTTTGTTAAAATCTTGTAAATTTGCTCAAAAATAAAAAAAATTGAGGTTAAATTAAGGATTAGGCTGTATCGCTATATACTTCTAATAAATGTGGAAAAAATTAAAAAAAACATAAAAAAATTAAGGATTAGGTTTAAGGTGAGAGTAGGGTTTCAGTTCATTGTTATATTTATGATCAGGGCTTAGGTGAGTGTTAATTTTCTTTTAAAACTAGGGTTAGGTTTAGGGTTTGATTTTCGTTTAGGATTAAATTTGGTGGTAGATTTCCTTTGAAAGTTGGGTTTAGAGATAGTGTTAGAGTGAGGGCTAGGATTAGAGTTAGATTTAGTTATAGTTATAAGGTTAGGGGTAGGGGTAGTGTGAGGTTTCAGTGAAAAAATGAGTGACAGGGTCCAGCCCCTGCTTCTCTTAGGTTTCCTGAAAGATGAGTTCATTCCACACAATGGAAAGGCATGAAAATCCTGGGCAAGCTAATAGGAGAGACATTACCCTGTTTGAACCAAATGACCTCTCTTCTTAATTGTGGAGCTCTTTAATACAGGTGCTTCAACTTTGCTGTCATTGCCTCAGTAACCAATCCACAACACCTGGAACCAATTAAAATATTTCAGAGCCAGTAAGATCCACTTTATCAAAAGTTCACAGTCTAATCCACATGAAATTTTTCACGTATTGTACAAAAAGGCTTTATGTTCTAAAAGGATAATATTGGTCTTAGTTCTTTATATCTGTATTGATAAAAAGCTGAGAGTACTTTCCCAAAACTCTATCACCTTTTTTTCTGTCAGATGTTCCTTAATTGACTATGTTATAGGCAATTAGACCCTAATTAATCACCCACCCTAAACCACCCAAATACTGTAGCCCTCCAGACACTCCACAGCCATCCTAAGTCCCACAATTGCAATTCCAAGATATTTGTGCATCCTAACCCATGTGCCTAGAAGCCACTACTAACCTCAACAAACCATGACAGGCAATTTTTACATATACTGTTTCCTTTGATTCTCAGTTCCAACTGTTTTGCCATCCATTTCCAACCCTGCTTCAAAGTGAGTAAAGCTTCATCCCTCCTACCCTCCATATGACTTTTACAAGTACCTTTTTCATCCATAAGTAAAAGATATTTCCAATTTGAGTAAAGAGCAAATTTCCACAAGGGATCTTTTTGGCAATATCCTGGAATGCTGGCTTTCATAGTCCTTCTCCAAGTGTGCACCCCTTCAGACAGGAACTTCTTAGATATTTTCATTTGCAGTATAATGTTAGGTTAGGGATAGGTTTCGGGATTGGATTTGGACTAGGGCTAGGTTTAGGTGTAGGGCTAGGTTTAGTTCTAGGTTTAGGGATATAGTTAGGGTCAGGTTTAGGTTTTGGGTTAGGTCTAGGGCTATGGATAGGTTTAAGTTTATGTTTAGGACTAGGTTTAGGTTTAGGGCTAGGTTTAGTGTAAGGCTTTAGGGTTAGTGCTAGGGCTAGGGCTATGTTTAGGCTAGGTTTAGGTTACTTTTAGATTTAGGGTTAGGGCTAGGAATAGGGACAGGTTTATGGTTCAGTTTAGGTTTCAGGTTAGGACTAGGTTTAGTTTTTGTTCTAGGGTTATATTTAGGGAACATTTCTGTGTCAGGTCTAGGGCTAAGTTTAGAGTTAGGGATATGGTTAGGGTTCTGTCAAGGGCTGGGACTAGGGTGAGGGTCAGAGATAGGTTTAGGGGTAAGTTTAGGTTTAATGTGACAGAGTTAGAGTTTAGTTTTGGTGTTTAAGGATTAGGGTTAGGGAGAGAGGTTAAGGTTTATTTTTAGGGTTAGGTTGACCATTAGAGGTTTAGTGTTATGGTTAGGGTTAGGTTTCCAGTTAGGGGTTAGTTTCACATTTAGGTTCAGGCTTAGGTTTCAAGGTCAGGATAAGGGATACGTCTAGCTTTAAGCTTAGGACTAGGGTTAGATTTAGTGTTAGGTTTAGTTTTTGTGCTTGGGCTAGGGGTATGGCTAGGGTTAGTGTTAATGTTAGGGCTAGGCCTTGGTCATGTTTAGTGTTTGTGTTTGGGCTAGGGCTGGGTCAGGGTTACTGTTAGTGTTAGGGCTAGGGCTAGGGCTATGTCTAGGGTTAGGGATAGAGTTAGGGTTAGATTTCAGTTTAGGGTTACAGCTAGTGCTAGGTATAGGTTTAGGGTAAGAACCAGGTTTCAGTTTAGTTCTAGTCTTAGGGTTAAGGCTAGATCTAATACCAGGTTTATGGTTAGCGTTCTAGTTAGGGTTATGCCTAGGGCTAGGGCTAGGTTTAGTGTTAAGGTTAGGTTTAATATGAGGCTTAGGGTTAGGATTTGTATTTAGTGTTTCTGGTTAGTGTTATTTTTAGGGTTAGGGTTACATATAGAAGGTTTGGTTTAGGGTAACGGTGGTTACGTTTAGATTTAGATTTAGGATTAGGTGTTAGGGTCAGGGAAAGTTTTAGGGCTAGAGTTAAGCTAAGAACTAGTGTTTGAGTTATGGGTATGGCTAGGACTATGGTTAGGGTTAGGGTTAGGTGTAGTGCTAGGTTTAGGTGTAGGTTTAGTTTTACTACTACATTTAGGGTTAGGCCTAGGGTTAGAATTGGGGTTTGGTTAGGGTTTGTGCTACATTGATGGTTAGGGTTAGGTTTAGGGTTACTGCTTGGGTTAGGGTTAGGGTTAGATTCAGGGCTAAGTATTTTGTTATATTTAGGGTTAGGGTTAGTGTTATGGCTAGGGCTTGGGTTAGGGTTAGGTTTAGGATTCTTCCTAGGTTTAAATTTTGTGTTAAAGTTAATGTTCTTTTTGAAATAGTATTCCGGGTAAGGTTAATTTTAAGTTTAGGGTTAGGGAAAGGTTCAGATTAGGTGATAGATTTAGCCCAGGGTTAGGGTTTGGGTTACTGTTCAGTTAAGCTTCAGGGTTATTGATAGGAATAGGGTTAGAGTTAGGCTTGAGGTTTTTGCTACATTTATGGTTGGCATTAAAAATATGTTTAGGTAATAGACCATCTTCTCAATGTTGATAAATCCAGATACGGTGTAAAGTTATACAATCTAATACTTTTTTAGAGGTATTGTGGGAAGGGGAAGGGAGGGTTAAGGGTGGGTAATTATGAGGGCACTCCTGGGAGTAAATCTAATATCCAGAATCTATACACATTTATATTATTTTGTTAAAAAGTTGTATGGGTATTCAAAAATAAATTTCTCAATAAAAATATGTTTAGGTATCATTTTAGCTTCAGGTTAGGAGTAGGATTAGGGGTATGGTTATTGTTAGAGCTAACTACAGGTTAGGTTTATGGTAATGGATAGGGTTAGTGTTAGGCATACTGTTAGCTTTAGCCTATGTTCAGCATTCAAGTTAGGTTCAGAGTTAGTGTTAGAGTTACAGATTTGGTAAAGATTAGGTTTAAGCTAATTTTTAGGTTTAGGGTTCAGGTTTATGTTAGTTTTCTTTCAAATTTCGGTTTAGGATTAGGTTAGGGTTATATTTAGGGTTAAGCTTAGGTTTATGTTTTCTGATAGGTTTAATGCTATTTTAAGGTTTCAGTTAAAAGTTAGAGTTTAGGTTCATGGTCAGGTTAGGTATACGGTTAAAGTACTTTCTCGCTAGAAGTCAGAGTTAGGTTAAATTTATGGTTAGGGTAAAATTTAGGGGTAGGTTTTTGGTAAGGCTGAGGGACACTTTTAGTTCTCAGAGATAAATTAGGATTAGATTGAGTGTTAAGTTTAGGGTTACATTAAGGATTAGGTTTAAGGTGAGAGTAGGGTTTCAGTTCATTGTTATGTTTATGATAAGGGCTTGGGTAAGTATTAGATTTCCTTTTAAACTAGGGTTAGGTTTAGGGTTAAATTTTTGGTTAGGATTACGTTTGGTAGTAGGTATCCTTTAAAAGTTGGGTTTAGAGATAGTGTTAGAGTGAGGGTTAGGGTAAGGGTTAGTTTCAGTGACAGCTACAAGTTTAGGGGTAGGGGTGGTGTTAGGTTTCAGTGAAAAATGAGTGACAGGGTCCAGCCCCAGCATCTCTTATGTTTCCTGAAAGATGAATGCATTCCGCACAATGGATAGACACGAAAATCCTGGGCAAGCTGCTTGGAAAGACATTAACCTGCTTGAACCAAATGGCCTCTGTTCTTACTTGTGGAGCACTTTAATACAGGTGCTTCATCTTTGCTGTCATCACCTGCCTCAGTAACCAATCCAAACACCTGGAACCAATTAAAATATTTCAGAGCCATTGTGATCCACTTTATCAAAAATTCACAGTCAAATCCACATGAAATTTTTCACATATTGTAAAAAAAGATTTTATATTCTAAAAGGATAATATTGATCTTAGTGCTTTATATCTGTATTGATAAAAAGTTGAGATTTCTTTCCCAAATCTCTAACTCCCTGTTTTCCTTCAGATGTTCCTTAATTGACTAAGTTATAAGCAATTATACCCTAATTTACAACCCACCCTTTACCACCCAGTTAATGTAACTCACCAGACACTGCACATCAATCTTAAGTCTCACGACTGCCAATTTGAAGGTATTTCTGCATCCCAACCCATGAGCCTAGAAGCCACAATCTAACCTCTACAAAGATAGGAAAGGCAATTTTTCACCTACTGTTTCTTTGATCCTCAGTTCCAACCGTTTTGTCATCCATTTCCAACCCTGCTTCAAAGTCAGTAAAGCTTCATCCCTCCTGCCCTCCATATGACTTTTACAAGTACCCTTTTCATCCATCAGTAACAGATATTTCCAATTTGAGTACATAGCAAATTTCCTCAAGGATGGTTTTGGCAATATCCTGGAATGCTGGCTTTCATCGTCCTTCCCTGAGTGTGGACCCCTTCAGACAGGAACATCTTAGATATTTTCATTTGCAGTAAAATTTCAGTTAGGGTTATGGTTAGGGCTGTGGTTAGGGCTAGGGCTAGGTTTAAGGGTTGGGTTAGGATTCAGTCAACCTTAATATAGTTCTATTGCTAGGGTTAGTGTTAGAGTTAGGGTCAGGTTCAGGTTTAGGTTTAGGTGTAGGGCTATGGATAGGTTTAAAGTTAGGTTTTGGACTAGGTTTAGGTTTAGGGCTAGTGTCAGTGAAAAGGCTAGTGTTAGTTTTAGGGCTAGTGCAGGGACTATGTTTAGGTCTCAGGTTAGGTTTAGGTTCAGGTTTAGATTTAGGGTTAGGGCTAGGAATAGGGACAGGTTTATGGTTTATTTTAGGTTTCAGGTTAGGGCTAGGTTTTGTTTTTTGTCTAGGGGTAGGGTTAGGGATAGATTCTGGGTTAGTTCTAGTGCTAAGTACAGAGTTAGGTATAGGGTTAGGGCTTGGTCTTGGGCTGGGGCTAGAGTGAGGTTTAGGGTTTGGTTTAGGGGTAAGTTTAGGTTTTATGTGAAGGTAAGCATTTGAGTTTAGTTTCAGTATTTAAGGTTAAATTTATTTTTAGGATTAGGGTTAGCAATAGAGGGTTAGGATTATTTTTAGGGTTAGGTGTACCATGATAGGATTAGTGTTAGGGTTAGGGTTAGGTTTCCAGTTAGGGATTAGTTTTATGTTTAGGTTCAGGCTTAGGTTTAGAGGTCAGGGTAAGAGTTAGGTCTAGTGTTAAGCTTAGGACTGCTTACATTTAGTATTAGGGTTAGTGTTATTGCTTGGGATAGGACTAGGGCTAGGGTTTGCATTAATGTTAGGGCTAGGGCTGGTTCAGGGTTAGTGCTAATGTTACTGTTAGGGCCAGGAACAAGGTTAAGGTTAGTGTTATAATTAGGGTTAGGTTTAGGTTTAGGGATAGGGTTAGGGATAGGGTTGAGGTTACGTTTAGTTTTAAGGCTAGGGATATTGATATGTTTAGCGTTAGGGCTAGGGCTCGGTTCAGAGCTAGTGTTAGAGTTATAGCTAGAGCTAGATTTAGGGCTAGATTTAGGGTTAGGGTTAGGGTTTGTCCTAGGGTAAGGTTTAAGGCTAGGGCTAGGGTTAGGGCTAGGGTTATGGTTAGATTTAGAGTTAGGTTAAGTTTAGGTTTAGGAATAGGGCTATGGATAGTTTTAAGTTTAGGTTGAGGACAAGGTTTTGGTTTAGGGGTAGGGTTAGTGTAAGGGCTAATGTTACGGTAAGTCCTGGGCTAGGGCTACGCATAGGGCTGGGATTAGATTTAGTTTTAGCTTTAGGGTTAGAGTAAGGACTAGGGATATTTTTACGATTCAGATTAGGTTTCAGGTTAGGGCTAGGTTTAGTTTTATATATAGTGCTCTGGTTATGGTGATGGTTAGGTCTAGTGCTAAGTTTGGATTTAGGGATAGGGTTAGTGCTTAGTCTAGGGCTGGGACTGGGGTGAGAGTTAGGGCTGGGACTAGGGTTAGGTCTAGGTTTAGAGTTAAAGCTAGGGCAAAGTGTAGTGCTAGGTTTTGGGGTAGGGTTAGGTCAGGGGCTAGGGATAGTGTTAGGTTTAGGTTTAGGGTTAGGACTAGGTTTCATTTTAGGGCTAGTGTTAGTGTTAGGGCTAGGGCCATGAACAGGTTTAGGGTTAGAGTTAGGGTTAGTTTTAGGTTTAGGGTTAGGGCCAGGGACAGGAATAGAGTTAATTTTAGGTTTATTGTTAGGACTAGGGCTATTGATATGATTAGATTAAGTGTTAGGTTCAGGGCTAAGTCTTGGTTTTTAGGGTTAGGGATAGATCTAGGTTTAGATATCCGGTCTGGGTTAGGGGTTGTGCCAGGGCTAAAGCTCGGGCTAGGGTTAGGGGTAGATTTAGGTTTAGTTTTAGGTTTAGGGTTAGGTCTAGGTCTAGAGATAGGTTTAGGGTTAGGGTTAGGGTTAGGTATTGGGTTACAGATAGGACTAGGGCTTCGGTTAGTGGTAGGTTTAGGGTTAGGGCTAAGTCTAGGTTTAGGTCTAGGGTTAGGATTAGCACTAAAGCTAGGGCTAGGTTTAGGGTTACAACTAGGGCTAGGTTTAGTGTTAGGGCTAGGGCAAGACTTAGATTTAGAGCTAGGGCTAGGTTTAGTGCTAGGGTTATGTTTAGGTTTAGAGTTAGGTTTAGGGCTAGGGCTAAGTTTTGGGCAAGAGTTAGAGTTAGAGCTAGTGCTAGGGCTAGAGTTAGGGTTACAGTTAGGTTTAGGTTTAGGATTAGGATTAGGTTTAGGGTTAGGGCTAGGGTTAAGGATATGTTTAGGGTTTGGTTTAGGACTAGGTTTAGGTTAAGAGCTAGGGTTAGGCTTAGGGGTAGTGTTAGGGTTAGGGATAGGGATAGGGTTAGGTTTAGGTTTAGGGTTAAAGCAAGGACTAGTGTAGGGTTATGATTTGGGTTAGGGTTAAATTAGGTCTAGGTTTTGTTTTAGGGCTAGGGTTAGGTTTAGGGTTATGTGTAGGGCTAGGGCTAGAGTTAGGGTTGCAGTTAACATGGTCTAGAGCTAGTTCTAGTGTTAGTGTTAGGGTTTGGATTAAGGTTAGGGTTAGGGTTAGGGTTAGGACTAGGTCTAGGGTGAGGGTTTGCACTAGGGCTAGGGCTAGGTTTAGAATTGCCACTGGGTCTAGGGGTAGGGTTAGGGTTAGGGGTGAATTAGGGCTAGGGTTAGGGTTTGGGATTGGGCTGGGTTTAAGGCTAGGGTTAGGGTTAGGGATATGGTTAGGGTTAGAGTGAGGATTAGATTTATTTTTAATGTTAGTTCTAAGGCTATGGATATGGTTAGGTTTATGTTTAGGACTAGGTTTAAGTTTAGGGCTAGGGTTAGGTTTCGGGCTAGTGCTACGGCTAGGGTTACAGTTAGAGTTAGGGTCAGGGTTAGGTTTAGGGTTAGGTTAGGGCTAGGGCTAGGGTTAGGGTTATGTTTAGGATTAGGATTAATGCTAAATCCATTTGGGATAAAGTTAAGTATATAGCAAGGGTTAGGGTTACAGCTACGGCTAGGTTTAGAGCTAGGTTTAGAATTAGGGCTAGGGATAGATTTAGGACTTGGTTAGGTTTAGGTTTAGTGTTAGTTTTAGGGTTAGGCCTAGGGCTAGGTTTAGGGTTGGATTAATTATACGGCTAGAGCTAGGAACAGGGTTAGGGTTAGAGTTATGGTTAGTTTTAGGTTTAGGGTTAGGGCTAGGGTTAAGGATATGTTTAGGATTAGGATTAGGTTTAGGGTTAGATTTAGGACTAGGGATAGGGTTATGGTACAGGTGAGGGTTCAGGTTAGGTCTAGGCTTAGTTTTAGGGCTACAGTTAGGGTTTGGGTTATTGGTAGGGCTAGGACTAAGTTTCAGGTTAGGGATAGGGTTAGGACTCAGGCTAAGGCTAGGGTTATAGTTAAGAGAAGGTTTAATATGTGGGTTAGGGTTAGGGTTTAGATATAGTGTTTCAGGTAAGGGTTATTGTTATAGTTAGGGTTAGGGATTGAAGATTAGTGTTAAGGTTAGGGTAACAGGGATTAGGTTTAGATTAAGATTTAGAACTAGGTGTCAGGGACAGGATAAGGGAGAGAGCTAGAGATAAACTTCAGACTATTGTAAGGGTCATAGGTAGGACTAGGGCTAGGGTTAGTTTAGTTCTACCATTATGGTCTAGTGCTAGTGCCTCGATTAGTGTTATGATTAGGGCTAGGCTTGGGTTTAGGGTTAGGGTTAGTGATAGGTTTTGGGTTAGGGTTACTACTAGGTTTAGGGTTAGGGTTAGGGTTAGAATTAGGGTTAGGGTTAGGGTTATTGCTAGGTTTATGGTTAGGGATAATGATAGGGTTAGTGTCAAGTTTAGTTTTAGGGATAGGTCTAGGGTTAGGTTTACGATAGGGTTAGTGTTAGGGCTCGGGCCAGTGTTAGGGTCAGCTTTATGATTAGGGTTTCATTTAGGGTTATGGTTAGGATTATTGCTAGAGTTAAATTTTGTGTTAAAGTGATTGTTAGTTTAGGAATAGTATTACAATTAAGGTTAGTGATAAGATTAGGGTTAGGGGAAGGTTTAGATTTCATGTTAGATTTAGCCCAGGGTTAGGGTTTGAGTTCGGGTTCAGTTAAGGTTCAGTGTTACTGTTAGGAACAGGGTTAGTGCTAGGGTTAGGTTTTTGCTATGTTTATGGTTGGCATTAAAAATATGTTTAGGTATCATTTTAGGTTTCATGTTAGGGGTAGGATTAGGGATACAGTTATTGTGAGAGCTAAGATAAGGTTAGGTTTACGGTAAGGGATAGGGTTATTGTTAGGCACACTGTTAGTATTAGCCTATGTTCAGGTTTCGAGTTAGGTTCAGAGTTAGTGTTAGTGTTACAGATTTTGTAAGGATTAAGGCTAAGAGTAGTTTTAGGGTTAGGGTTCAAGTTAATGTTACTTTTCGGTCAAAGTTAGGTTTATGATTAGGTTAGGGTTACGTTTAGGGTTAAAGTTCGGTTTATGTTTTCTGATAGATTTAATGTTATTCTTAGGTTTTAGTTAAGAGTTAAGGTTTGGGTTCAGGATTGGGTTAGGTCTAGGGTTAAATTATATTTTGGCTAGAAGTCATGGTTAGTTTTAAATTTATGGTTAGGGTTAGGATTAGTGGTAGGTATTTGTTAAGACTTTGGGTTAGTTTTAGTTATTGGTGATAAGTTAGGATTAGATTGAAGGTTAGGTTTAGGGTTAAATTAAGGATTAGGTTAAGGTTAGTGTAAGGATTGCAGTTAATTGTTAGGTTTATGATCAGGGCTTGGGTGAGTGTTAGAATTCCTTTTAAAACTAGGGTTAGCTTTAGGGTTAGATTTTTGCTTACAATTAAGGTTATTGTCAGTTTTCCTTTAAAATTTGGGTTTAGAAATAGTGTTAGAGTGAGGGTTATTATAATGGGATGGTTCTGGTTATGGTTAGGTTTAGTGATAGTTATAAGGTTAAGGGTAGGGGTAGTGTTAGGTTTCAGTGAAAAATTAATGTCAGGGGCTAGACCCAGCATCTCTTAGGTTTCCTGAAAGATGATCAGATTTGGCACAAAGGAATGACGTGAAAATCCGGGCAAGCTGCTAGGAGACACATTACACTGCTTGAGCAATTGGCCTCTGTTCTTAATTGTAGAGCTTTTCAATACAGGTGGTTCAACTTTGCTTTCATTATCTGCCTCATTAACCAATCCGAACACCTGGAACCACTTGAGCTATTTCAGAGCACCAAACACAGTACTTTATCACTAGTCCATTGTGAAATCCACATGAAATCTTTCATGTGTTGTACAAAAAGGCTTTATTTTCAAAAAGGATAATTTTGATATTAGTTCTTTATATCTATATTGATAAAAAGCTGAGATCGTTTTCCCAAATCTCTAACTCCCTGTTTTCTTTCAGATGTTCCTTAATTGACTAGGTTATAGGCATTTATACCCCAATTAACCACCAACCCTAAATCATCCAAATACTGTAACCCACAGCCATCCTAATTCCCACAATTGGCAATTCCAAGATATATGTGAATCCTAACCCATGGGCCTAGAAGCCACAATCTAACCTCTACAAAATTAGGAAAGGCAGTTTTTGCACATACTGTTTCCTTTGATCCTCAGTTCCAACCATTTTGCCATCCATTTCCAACCCTGTCTCAAAATCAGTACAGCTTCACCCTTCCTGCCTTCCACATGACTATTACAAGTACCCATTTATTCAATCAGTAACAGATATTTCCAGTGTGAGTAAATAGCGAATTTCCACAAGGGATGGTTTTGGCAATATCCTGGAATTCTGACTTTGCATAGTCCTTCCTGAGTGCGGACGTCTTCAGATAGAAACTTCTTATTTATTTTCACTTGCAGTTTATGTTTAGGTTAGGGTTCGGGTTTGGGTTAGGCATAGTGTTAGGGCTAGGGCTAGGATTAGGGTTCAGGTTAGGGTTTGGGCTTGGGTTATGGTTAGGGCTAGGGCTACAGCTAGGTTTAGAGTTAGAGTTTGTGTTAGGGTTAGGTTTAGAATTAGGGCTAGGACTATAAAAAGTTTTAAGATTTTTTTGAGGTCTAGGTTTAGTTTTAGGGATAGGGTTAGTGTAAGGGCTAGGGCTAGGGCTATGTTTCTGGCTATGGTTAGATTTACCTTTAGGTTTATGTTTAGGGTTAGGGCTAGGACTAGCGATAGGTTTATGTTTCCCATTAGGTTTCAGGTTAGGACTAGGTTTAGTTTTAGGTCTATGTTTAGGGTTTGGTTCAGGTTTAGGTAGGGCTAAGTTTAGAGTTAAGGAAACTGTTATGATTCAGGCTAGGACTTTGGCTAGGGTGATGTTTAGGGCTAGGTTTCGGGTTAAGTGTAGATTTAATGTGAGGGTTAGGGTTAGAGTATAATTTTAGTGTTTAGGGTTAGGGTTATTTTTAGATTTAGAGTTAGAGATAGAGGGTTAGTGTTAGAATAAGGGTTATTCTATGATTAGGTTTAGTGTTAGGATTAGGGTTAGGTTTACAGTTAAGGGTTAGGTTTAGGTTTAGGCTTAAGTTTTGAGGTCAGTGTAAGGGTTAGGGCTAGGGTTAAATTTGGGGCTAGGGTTAGGTTTAGTGTTTGGACTAGGGCTAATGTTAGGGTTAGTATTAGTGCTTGGGCTAGGGCTACAGCTAGGGTGAGGGTTAGTGTTAGGGCTAGGACTGGATCAGGGTTAGTGTTAGTGTTAGGTCTAGGGGCTATGACTATGGCTATGGTTAGGGTTAGAGTTAGTGTTAGGGTTAGTACTAGGGTTAGGGCTAGGGTTAGGGTTAGGTTCAGGTTTAGGGCTAGGGCTATTGATATGTTTAGGGTTAGGGTTAGGGTTAGGTCTAGAGTTAGGGTTAGGGCTAGGGCAAGGGCTAGGTTTAGAGCTAGGGTTAGATTTAGGACTAAAGATAGTTTTAGGCCTGGTTTAGGTTTAGTTTTAGTGTTATGCTTAGGGTTAGGGCTGGGCCAGGTTTAGGCCTCATGTTAGGGTTAGGGCTAATGGTAGGGCTAGTGCTAGGGCTAGGTCTACAGCTATGATTAGGGTTAGAGTTAGGGTTAGTTTTAGGTTTAGGGTTAGGCCTAGGGCTAGCAATAGGATTAGGGTTAGGGTTAGGACTAAGTTTCAGTTTAGGGCTAGTGTTAGGGCTAGCACCAAGGCATAGGGACAGGGTTAGGGTTCGAGTTAGGGTAAGGTTTAGGTTTAGGGATAGTGATAGGGATAGGGTTAGTGTTAGGTTTAGTATTAGTGGTATAGCTATTGATATGATTAGGGTTAGGTTTAGGGTTAGGGCTAGGGTTAGTGTTAGGGCTAGGATGAGCTTTAGAGCTAGGTTTAGAGTTAGGGCTAGGGCTCGATTTAGGCTTGGTTAGGTTTAAGGTTTAATGTTTTGTTTAGGGTTATGGCTAGGGCTAGGTTGAGGCTCCAATTAGGGTTAGGGCTAGTGCTGGGGCTAGGGCTAGGGCTAGGGTTATGTTTCAAATTAGAGTTAGGTTTACATTCAGGGATAGTTCTAGGGCTAGAGATAGGTTTCAGGTTAGAATTAGGGGTTTGGTTAGGGATAGGACTAGGGCTAAGGTTATTGGTAGGTTTAGGGTAGGGCTAGGCCTAGAGCTCAGGCTAGGGCTAGGTTTAGTGTTAGTGTTAGGGTTAGTGTTATGTTTAGGTTTAGGTACTGGGCTAGGGATATATATAGGTTTAAGGTTAAGACTAAGTATAGGTTTGGGGCTAGGTTTTGGGTTACCACTGGGGCTAGGGTTAGGGTTAGTGTTAGGGCTGGGTTAGGCTTAGAGTTAAGGATAGGGCTAGGGTTAGGGCTAGGCTTAGTGTTAGAGCTAGGGCTAGGTTTAGGTTTAGGTTTAGGTTTAGGGCTAGGCTAGGTTTAGGGCTCAGGTTAGGGTTAGGGGGAGGGCTAGGGCTAGTGTTAGGGTTAGAGCTAGGCCTAGGTACAGGGTTAGGATTAGACTTAAGATTAGGTTTAGGTCTAGGGTTAGGCCTAAGGCTAGTGATAGTGTTAGTGTTAGGTTTAGTATTAGGGCTAGGACTATGTTTAGAGCTAGGTTTAGAGTTAGGGCTAGGGCTAGGTTTAGAGCTAAGTTTAGAGTTAGAGTTAGTGCTAGGTTTAGAGTTAGGGTTACTACTAGGTTTAGGGTTAGGGCTAGGGTTAGAATTAGAGTTAGTGTTAGTGTTCATTCTAGGTTTATGCTTGATTTAGTGCTAGGTTTAGGGTTAGGATTAGTGCTAGGGTTAGGGTTACGGTTAGTTTTAGGGATAGGTCTAGAGTTAGGTTTAGGGATGGGGTTAGTGTTAGAAGTCGGGCTAGGGTTAGAGCTAGGTTTAGGGTTAGGGTTTTGTTTAGGGTTATGTTTAGGATTCTTGGTAGGGTTAAATTTTGTGTTAAAGTCTTTGTTTTTTAGGAATAGTATTACAGTTAAGGTTAGTGAATAGTTTAGGATCAGGGGAAGGCTTAGATTAGTGTTAGATTTAGCCCAGGGTTAGGGTTTGGGTTAGGGTTCAGTTAAGCTTCAGGGTTATTGTTAGAAGTAGTGTTAGTGTTAGGCTTGGGTTTTTTTTGCTGTTTATGCTTGGCATTAAAAACATGTTTAGGTATCATTTTAAGTTTGAAATTAGGGGTAGGATTAGGGGTACAGTAATTGTTAGAGCTAACTGAAGGTTAGGTTTACGGTATAGGTTAGTGTTAGGCATACTTTTAGTATTAGCCTATGTTCAGGTTTTGAGTTAGGTTCAGAGTTAGTGTTAGTGTTACAGATTTGATAAGCATTAGGGTTAAGGTTAGTTTTAGGCTTAGGGTTCAGGTTAATGTTAGTTTTTGGTCAAAGTTAGTTTTAGGATTATCTAAGGGTTATGTTCAAGTTTAGGGTTAGATTTACATTTACTGATAGGTTTAGGTTTAGGGTTAGGGTTAAGGCTAGAACTACGGATAGGTTTATGGTTCTGGTCAGGTTTCAGGTTAGGGTTTGGTTTAGTTTTATGTCTAGGTTTAGGGTTAAGTTTAGGGTTAGGTCTAGGGCTGTTTAGAGTTAGGGATATGGTTAGGGCTTGGGAAAGGACTGGGGCTAGGGTGAGGATTAGGGCTAGTTTTAGGGTTAAGTTTAGGTTTAATATGACTGTTAGGATTAGTTTAGTTTTAGTGTTAAGGGTCAGAGTTATTTTAGGTTTAGTGTTAGGAATACAGCATTAGGGTTAGGGTTAGGATTATTTTTAGGGTGATTTTTAGAGTTAGAGGATTAGTGTTATGATTAGGATTAGGTTTACAGTTAGGGGTTAGGTTTATGTTTAGGTTTAGTCTTAGGTGTTGAAGTCAGGGTAAGGTTAGGGCTAGGGTTCAGCTTAGGCCAGGTTAGGTTTAGAGTTAGGACTAGGGCTAGTTTTAGGGTTACTGTTAGTGCTTTGGTTAGGGCTAGGTCTAGGGTTAGGGTTAGTGCTAGTGTTGGGGCTAGGGATATGGCTATGGCTAGGGTTAGGGTTAGAGTTAGGGTTAGGTTTAGGTTTAGGGTTAGAGCTCAGGATAGGGCTTGGGTTATGTTTACGTTTAGCATTATTACTAGGTTTTGGTTAAGGGATAGTGTTAGGATTACGGCTAGGTCTAGGGCCAGGATAAGGGTTAGAGCTAGGGTCAGTTTTAGTTTTCAGTTTAGGGCTAGGGCTAGGGTTAGGTGTAGGTTTAGGGTTAGTGGTAGGGCTATTGATATGTTTAAGGTTAGGTTTATGGTTAGGGCTAGGGTTAGGGTTTGGGCTAGGGCTAGGTTTACAGCTAGGTTTAGACTTCAGGGTAGGGCTAGGTTTAGTCCTGGGTTAGGTTTAGGTTTAGTGTTAGGTTTAAGATTAGGCCTAGGGCTATGTTTAGGGCTTTGGATAGTGTTAGGGATAGTGCTAGGGTTAGGGTTAGAGTTAGGGTTAGTTTTAGGTTTAGGGTTAAGTCTAGGGCTAGAGATAGGTTTAAGGTTAGGTTTAAGGTTATAGTTTGGGATCAGGATAGGACTAGGGCTAATGTTAGTGCTAGGTTTAGTTTAAAGACTAGGTCTAGGGATAGGGCTTGGGCTAGGTTTAGAGTAGGATTAGGGTTACTGTATGTTTAGAGTTAGGTCTGGGTATAGGGATATGTTTAGATTTAGGGTTAGGACTAGGTTTAGGTTTAGGGCTAGGGTTGGGGTTAGCATGAGGGCTAGGGCTAGGTTTATGATTACCACTAGGGCTCGATGTAGGGTCAGGGTTAGGGCTGGGTTTGGACTAGGGTTAGGGTTAGTGCTAGGGCTATCATTAGGACAAGGGTTAGAGTTAGAGCTAGGGCTAGGTTTAAGGTTAGGGTTCAGTTTAGGGCTAGGGTTAAATTGAAGGCTAGGGCAAGAGCTAGGGCTAGGGTTAGGGTTAGAGTTAGGTTTAAATTTAAGTTTAGGATTAGGTCTAAGGCTAAGGATACAGTTAGGGTCAGGTTTAGGACTAGATTAGGGTTTAGGGATAGGGTTAGTGTTAGAGATTGGGTTAAGGTCATGTTTAGGGTTATGGTAGGGTTAAGGATATGTATAGGTTTAGAGTTAAGACTAGGTTTCAGTATAGAGCTAGGGTTAGGGTTAAGTTTATGTTTAATGTGAGGGTTAGGGTTAGGGTTCAATTTAGTGTTTTGGGTTAGGGTTATTGTTGGGTTTGGGTTAGCAATAAAGATTAGGGTTAGAATTATGGTTAGGGTAACAGGGGTTAGGTTAAGTTAAGGTTTAGGCTTAGGTTTTGGGGTCAGGGTAAGTATTAGGGCTAGAGTTGAGCTTAGGTCTAGTGTTAAGTTTATGGGGAGGGCTAGGGTTATGTTTAGGGTTAGTTTTAGCATTATGGTCTAGGGCTAGTACTAGGGTTAGTGTTAGGGTTAGGGCTAGGGTTAGATTTAGGGTTAGTGTTAGGATTAGTGCTAGGTTTAGGGTTAGGCTTACTACTAAGTATAAGGTTAGGGCTAGGGTTAGAATTAGGGTTAGGGTTAGGGTTAGTGTTAGTAAAAGGTTTAATGGGTAGGGTTAGTGCTAGGGTTAGGGTTAGGTTTAGGGTTAGTGCTAGGTTTCGGATTAGGGTTAGTTTTAGGGCTAGGGCTAGGGTTAGTTTTAGGTATCCCTAAACCTAAACCATACCTGGTTAATTTTAGGGCTCAGGCTAGGGTTAGGGTTAGGTTTAGGGATAGGGTTTCATTTATGGTTAAAGTTAGGGTTAGGTTTAGGGTTAAGGCTAGGGACAGGGATAGTTTTAAGGTTAGGTTGAGGACTAGATTTAGGTTTAGGGCTAGGGATAGTGTAAAGGCTAGTGTTACGGTTAGGGCTAGTGTTCATAATAGGTTTATGGTTCCAGATAGTTTTCAGGTCAGAGCTAAATTTAGTTTTAGGTCTAGGGTTAGGGTTTGGGTCAGGGTTAGGTCTAGGACTAAGTGTGATTTATGCATAAGGTTAGGGTTATGGGTAGGGCTGGGGCTAGAGTGAGGGTTAGCGGTATGTTTATGGTTAAGTTTAGGTTTAATATGAGGATTAGGGTTAGAGTTTAGTTTTAATGTTTTGGGTTAGGGTTATTTTTAGATTTAGGGTTAGAGATAAAGGGTTAAGGTTAGAATTAGGGTTATTTTGAGGGTTAGGTTTAGAGTTAGAGGATTAGTGTTAGAATTTGGGTTAGGTTTCCAGTGAAGGGTTGGGTTTATGTTTAGGTTTAGGCTTAGGTTTCGAGGTCAGGGTGAGGGTTGGGGCTAGGTTTAAGCTTAGGGTAGGTTTAGGGTTAGTGTTATGACTAGGGCTGGATCAGGGTTATTGTTACAGTTAGGGCTATGACTAGGGTTAGGGTTAGAGTTAGGATTAGGGTTAAGAATAGGGTTAGAGCTTGAGCTCAGGATAGGGTTAGGGTTAGGGTTGGGACTAGATTTTGGTTTAGGGCTAATGTTAGGACTAGGGCTAGGATTAGGGTTAGGGTTAGGATTGAGGATAGGATTAGGTTTCAGGCTAGTTTTAGGTTTAGGGCTAGGGCTAGGGCTAGGATTAAGGTTAGAGTTAGAGTTAGGTTTATGTTTAGGCTTAGGGCCAGGGCTGTGGATAATTTTAAGGTTATTTTCAGGACTAGGTTTAGGTTTAGGTCTAGGGCTAGGGCTAGGATTAAGGTTAGAGTTAGAGTTAGGCTTATGTTTAGGCTTAGGGTCAGGGCTATGGATAAGTTTAAGGTTATTTTCAGGACTAGGTTTAGGTTTAGGGCTAGTGTTAGGGTCAGGGCTAGGGCTAGGGCTATGTTTAGCTAGGGTTAGGGTTAGGTTTAGGTTCAGGTTTAGGGTTAAGGCTAGGACTGGGGATAGGGTTATGATTCTGGTTTGGTTTCAGGGCTAGGTTTAGTTTTAGGTCTAGGTTTAGGGTTAGGGTCACGGTTAGGTCTAGGGCTAAGTTTAGAGTTAGGGATAGGGTTAGGGCTCAGGCTAGGACTGGGGCTAGGGTGAGGGTTAGGGCTAGGTTTATGGTTAAGTTAAGGTTTAATGTGAGGATTAGGGTTAGAGTTTAGATTTAGTGTTTTGGGTTAGGGTTATTTTTAGGTTTAGGATTAGAGATAAATGGTTAGGGTTAGTGTTAGGGTTATATTGAGGGTTAGGTTTAGAGTTAGAGGATTAGTGTTAGGATTAAGGTTAGGTTTCCATTTAGGGGTTGGGTTTATGTTTAGGTTTAGGCTTAGGTTTTGAGGTCAGGGTAAGTGTTAGTGCCAGGTTTCAGCTTAGGCTAGGTTAGGTTTAATTTTAGGACTAGGTCTAGTGTTAGGGTTAGTGTTAGTGCTTGGGTTAGGGCTAGGGCTCAGGTTAGGGTTAGTGTTAGGGCTATGGCTGGGTCAGGTTTAGAGTTAGGGCTAGGGCTAGGGTTATGACTAGGTTTAGGTTTAGGTTTAAGGTTAGGCTCAGGGTAGGGACAGGGCTTGGTTTAGGTTTACAGTTAGGGCTAGGACTATTAATATTTTTAGGATTAGGGATAGTGTTTGCACTAGGGTTAGGGTTAGGGCTAGGGCTGGGTTGAGAGCTAGGGTTAGAATTATGGCTAAGGCTAGGTTTAGGGATAGGCCTAGGGCTAAGTTTTCAGCTCAGCTTAGGGTTAGGGATACTGCTAAGGCTAGGGCTAAGGCCAGGATTATGGTTAAAGTTAGGATTAGTTTTAGGTTTAAGGTTAGGGCTAGAGATAGAGTTAGGGTTAGGGTTAGGGATTGGGTTAGGCATAGGACTGGGGCTAGGGTTAGTGCAAAGTTTAGGTTTAGAGCTAGGTTTAGGCCTAGGGCTAGGGCTAGGTGTAGGGTTAGAGTAGGTTAGTATTATGTGGAGTTAAGTCTAGGACTAAGGATATGTTTAGGTTTAGGCTTAGGGCTAGGGTTAGGGTTAGCACTAGGGCTAGGGCTAAGTTTTGGATTACTACTAGGGCTGGGATAGGTTGAGGGTTAGGGCTGGGTTTGGGCTAGAGTTAAGTTAGAGCTAAGGCTAGGGCTAGGTTTAGAGTTAGAGCTAGGACTAGATTTAAGGCTAAGTTTAAGTTTAGGTTTAGAGTTAGGTTTAGGGTTAGGGCTAGGGCTAGGTGTAGGGCTAGATTTAGGGTTAGGGTTAGAGTGAGTGCTAGAGCTGGGTTAGGGTTAGACTTACAGTTAGGTTTCTGTTTGTGTTAGGTCTTAGGCTATGGATATGTTTAGGTTTAGTTTTAGGACTAGGTTTAGGTTTAGGACTATGGTTAGGGTTAGGGCTAGTAGGTTTAGGTGTAGGGTAAGAGCTAGGGTTAAGGCTATGTTAGGGGTAGGGTTAGGACTAGGTTTAGGTTTAGGTATAGGGTTAGGTGGTTAGTCTAGGGTTAGGTGGTTATGGCTATTGTTAGGCTTAGGGCTAGGGCTAGGGTTAGGTTTAGGGGTAGTGTTAGGTTTATATTTAGGGTTAGGTTTTGGGTTAGAGCTAGGATTAGGGATAATGTTATGGTTCAAGTTAGGTCTAGGTTTTGTTTTAGGGGTAGGCTTAGGATTAGGTTTAGGTTTAGGGTTATGACTAGGGCTATGTTTCAGGTTAGGGGTAAGGTTAGGGCTTGGGCTTAGGCTAGGGTTAAGGTTAAGTTTAGGTTTAATGTGAATGTTAGGTTTAGTGTTTAGATTTAGTGTTTTGGGTTAGGGTTATGAATAGAATATTAGAGTTAGGGTTAGCGTTAGGGTAACAGTTAGGAGTTAGGATTAGGTTTAGGTTTAGGCTTTGGTGTTGGGTTCACGGTAAGGGTTAGGGCTAGAGTTAAGCTTCTGTCTAGTGTTAGAGTTGTGGGCAGGGCTATGGCTAGTGTTAGGGTTAGTGTTAATATTATTATCAAGGGCTAGTGCTGGGGTTATTAGTGTTAGGTCTAAAGTTACATTTAGGGTTAGGGTTAGGGATTGTGCTAGGTTTAGGGTTAGATTTACTACTAGGTTTAGGGTTAGGTCTAGGTTTAGAATCCTGGACAATGAGAAAGTTGGTCTAGTAACATGAGTTAAATCCAGATAAGATGTAATGCTTTACAATCTAACACTTTTTTTAGAGTTATAATGGGAAGGGGAAGGGAGGGATAAGGGAGGGTAAATGGGGGGGGCACTTCTGGGGATAATTGCAATATCCAGAATATATACACACTTTATACACATTTTATATTATTTTGTTATAATCTTGTAAGGTTGCTCAAAAATAAAAAAAATAAAAAAAAAAGAATCAGGGTAAGGTTAAAGGTTAGTGTTAGGTATTGGCTAGGCTTACTGCTAGGGTTGGGTTAGGTTTAGGGTTAGTGCTAGGTTTATGCTTAGGGTTAGTGCTAGGGTTGGGTTAGGTTTAGTTTTAGGGATAGGTCTAGGGTTAGGTTTAGGGATAGGGTTAGTGTTAGGGCTTACTCTAGGGTTAGAGTTAGGTTTAGGGTAGAGTTTCGTTTAAGGTATGGTTAGGATTCTTGCTAGGGTTAAACTGTTAAAGTCATTGTTAGTTTAGGAATAGTATTATGGGTAAGGCTATTGTTAAGGTTAGAATAAGGAGAATGTTTAGATTTAGTATTAGATTTAGTCCAGGGTTAGGGTTTGGGTTAGGATTCAGTTAAGCTTCAGAGTTATTGTTAGGAATAGGATTAGTGTTAGGGTTGATTTTTTTGCTACATTTATGGTTGGCATTAAAAATATATTTAGGTATCATTTTAGGTTTCAGGTTAGGGATAAGTGTATTGTTATGGCTAGGGCTAGGGCTAGGTTTAAGATTAGATTTAGGGTTAGGGTTAGGTTTAGGGTTTGGTCTAATGGTATAGATAGGTTTAAGGTTAGGGTTATGGTTAGGTTTATGTTTAGGGCTAGGGTTAGTGTTTGGGCTGGTCTAGGGCTAGTGTTAGGGTGATTGATAGGTTTAGTGTTAGGTTTAGAATTAGGTCTTGTGCTAGGGAAATGGTTAGGTTTAGGGTTTGAAATAGGGCTAGGGTTAGCTTTAGGGTTTGGTTGAGGTTTAGGAATAGGGCTAAGCTCAATTTAGAGCTAGGTTTAGGTTTAATTTTACGTTTAGGTATAGGTTTATGGTATGAGCTATGACTAGAGATAAAGTTATGTTTTGGGTTAGGGTTCATCTTAGGGCTACATTTGATTTTAGGGATAAGGTTAGGTTTAGGATTAGTCTTCTGGCTAGGGCTAGGATTAGGTTTAGAGATAGGATTAGGGCTCAGGATAGGCCTAGGGTTAGGGATAGGGTTAGAGTAAAGGTTAGGTTTAATGTGATATTTAGGGGTAGGTTTTATTTTTAGTGTTTAGTGGTAAGGTTATTGTTAGGGATAGGTTTAGGATTCAAGGTTTAGGGATAGTGTTAGGGTTAAGGTAACAGGATTTAGGTTAAGGGTTAGGTTTAGCTTAGGTTTTAGGGTCAGGGTAAGAGTTAGGCCTAGGGCTAAGCTTAGGGCTAGTGTTAGTATTAAGTTTAGACCTAGGGCCAGGGTTAGTGTTAGGGTTAGGGCTAGGGTTAGGATGAGGATTAGGGTTAGGCTTAGTGCTAGGTTTAGGGTTAGGGTTAGTAAGTTTAGGGTTCAGAGTAGGATAAGGGTTATGGTTAGGGTTATGGTTAGGGGTAGGGCTAGGTTCAGGTTTAGTGATGGGGTTAGTGTTAAAGCTTAGACTAGGGTTAGGGTTGAGTCTAGATGTTTTGGAATAGGTTTAAGGTTAGGTTTGTGAGTAGGGTTAGTTCAGTTTTAGAGTTAGGGTTAGAGTTAGTGATATGGTTGTTAGGGTTAGGAATAGGTTTAGGGTGAGGATTAGGGTTAGGTTTAGGGTTAAGGTTAGGGTTAGAACTAGTACTAGGTATAGATTTATGGTTTGGTTTAGGATAAAGGTAAGGGCTAGTTTTAATTTTAGGTTTGGGTTAGGGTTCGGGTAAAGTTTAGGACTAGGTCTAAGTTTAGGTAAGGATAGGGTTAGGGCTCAGGCTAGGGCTAGGGCTAGGGCTAATATGAGGGTTTGGGCTAGGTTTAGGGTTAAGGCTAGTGATAGGGATAGGATTATGGTTCAGATTAGGGTTCAGGTTAGGGCTGCATTTGATTTTAGAGCTAGGGTTAGGTTTAGGGATAGGGCTAGGGTTAGGTTTAGGGTTAGGGTTAGGGCTATTGTGAGGGTTTGGGCTAGGGTTAGGTTTAAGGTTAGGTTTAATGTAAGGTTCAGAGATAGGTTTTAGTTTTAGTGTTTAGGATTAGGTTATTATTAGGATTAGAGGGTTAGGGTTAGTGCTAGGGTTATTGTTAGGGTTATGTTTAGGGTCAGAGGATTAGGGTTAGGTTTAGGATTATGGTAACACTTAGGGGTTAGGTTTAGGGTTAGGTTTAGGTTAGATTTTGTGGTCAGGGTAAGTGTTATGGCTAGGGTTAACCTTAGGGCCTTGGTTAGGGTTAGGGTTAGGGCTACACCTACGGTTAGGGTTAGGGTTAGAATTAAGGTCTAGGGTTAGTGTTAGGTTTAGGGTTAGGGCTAGGGTTAGAATTAGGATTAGGGTTAGGGTTAGTGCTATTATTAGGCTTAAGGTTAGATTTAGTGCTAGGGTAAGGGTTAGGGTTAGGTTAGGGTTCGTGTTAGGGCTAGGGTTAGGGTTAGGGTTAGGGTTAGTGTTAGGGCTAGGACCGGGTTAGGTTAGGGTTAGGTTTAGAGCTAGGGTTAGTGCTTTGCCTAGTTTTTAGGTTAGGGTTACATTTAAGGTTAGAGATAGTTTAGAGCTAGGGATAGGGAAAAGGTTAGGGTTAGGTTTAGGGCTAGATTTAGGGTTAATGTTATGTCTAGGGCTAGTGTTAGGTCTAGACTAGGGTAAAGGCTAGGGCTAGTGTTAGGCTAGGGGTATGTTTAGGGTTAGAGTTAGTGTTAGCATTACGTTTAGGGTAAAAGTAGGGTTAGGGGTAGGTTTAAGGATAGGGTTATGCTAAGGGTTAGGTTGAAGGCTAGTGTTACCGTTATGGCAAAGGCTAGGTTTAGGGCTAGGGTAGGTTGAGGGTTAGGGTTAGTGTTAGGGTGAGGGCTAGGGCATATTTTAGGATTAGATTTACAGTTTGTGTTAGTTTTAGGCTTTGGGTTAAGGCTAGGAATATAGTTTGGGTAAGTGTTAGGTTTAGG
Organism: Aplodontia rufa; assembly: GCA_004027875.1. NCBI lineage: Eukaryota > Metazoa > Chordata > Mammalia > Rodentia > Aplodontiidae > Aplodontia > Aplodontia rufa. The sequence continues at coordinate 7,269 of PVKS010006529.1, read as the reverse complement.
GCTAGGTTTGGGGCTTGGTTTAGGGTTAGAGTTATGGTTAGTGCTAGGGATAGAGTTATGGTTATGGTTAGAGCTAAGGGTAGGGTTAGGTTTAGGAATAGGGTTAGTGATAGATATCAGGCTAGGGTTAGGTTCATGGTTGGGGTAACAGATGTTTCAGATTAGGTTTAGGGTTAGGTTTATGGATAGGGTTAGGTTTAGGTTTAGGGTAGTGTTAGGGTTAGAGTTAGTGTTAGGATTTCTTTTAGGGTTATGGTTAGGATTCTTGTTAGGGTTAAATTTTGTATTAAAGTCATTGTTAGTTTGGGATTATTGTTATGGTTAAGCTTAGTGGAAAGGTTAGGATTAGGGGAAGCTTCAGATTATTGTTATATTTAGCCTAAGGTTAGAGTTTGGGTTAGGGTTCCGTTAAGCTTCAGGGTTATTTCTAGGAATAAGTTTAGTGTTAAGGCTGGGTTTTGTGCTGTTTATGGTTGGCATTAAAAACATGTTCAGGTTAATTTTAGGTTTTAGGTTAGGGATAGGATTAGGCGTACAGTAATTGTTAGAGCTAACTTAAGGTTAGGTTTATGGTTAGGGATATTGTTAGTGGTAGGGATACTGTTAGTACTAGCCTAGGATCAGGGTTCAAGACAGGTTCAGAGTTAGTGTTAGTATTACAGATTTGATAAGGATTAGGGTTAAGGTTAGTTTTAAGGTTAGGGTAACGGTTAATGTTAGTTTTCAGTCAAAGTTAGGCTTAGGATTATGTTAGGGTTGTGTTTAGGTTTAGTGTTAGGTTTACGTTTACTGATAGTCTAAGTGTTAATTTTAGGTTTTGGTTAAATTTTAGGGTTTGGGTTTAGAAAAGGGTTAGGTATAGGGCTAAAGTATCATTTTAGATTAGAGTTAGGGTTAGGTTTAAATTTATGGTTAGGATTAGGTTTAGGGCTAGGAAAGGCTTAGGGTTAGTTTGAGGTCTCAGTGAAAAGTTAGGATTAGATTAAGGATTAGGATTAGGATTAATATAAGGATTAGGTTTAAGGTTAGGGTAAGGGTTTCTGTTAATTGTTAGGTTTAAAATCAGGGCTTAAGATTAGATTTAGGGTTAGGTTTTTGGTTAGGATTAAGGTTAGTGTTAGATTTCATTTAAAAGTTGGATTTAGAGACAGTATTAGTGTGAGGGTTATTATAATGGTAATGGTTTGGGTTATGTTTAGGATTAGTGATAGTTATAAGTTTAGGAGAAGGGGTAGTGTTAGGTTTCAGTGAAAAGTTAGTGCCTGGGGACAGCCCCAGCATCTCTTAGGTTTCCTGAATAATGAGTGGATTCCACGCAAAGAACAATGTGAAAATCTGGGGCAAGCTGCTAGGAGACACATTACCCTGCTTGAACAAAATGACCTCTGTTCTTAATTGTAGAGCTCTTTAATACAGGTGCTTCAGCTTTGCTTTCATTATCTGCCTCATTAACCAATCCAAACACCTGTAACTACTTAAACTATTTCAGAGCACCAGACACAGTATTTTCCATTTATCACTACTTCATGGTCAAATCCACATGAAATGTTTCATGTATTGTACAAAAAGGATTTATTTTTAAAAAGGATAATATATTGATTTTAGTTCTTTATATTTGTATTGATAAAAAGCTGGGATGACTTTCCCAAATCTCTAACTCCCTGTTTTCCTTCAGATGTTCCTTAATTGACTAGACTGTAGGCAATTATACCCTAATTAACCACCAACATTCAACCACCCACTACTATAATCCACCAGACACTCCACAGCCATCCTAAATTCCACAATCGCCAATACCAAGATATTTGTGCATCCTAACCCATTGGCCTGAAAGCCACAATCTAACCTCTCCAAAGATAGGAAAGACAGTTTTTGCACATAGCGTTTCCTTTGATCCTCAGTTCCAACCATTTTGCCATCCATTTCCAATCCTGCTTCAAAGTCAGTAAAGCTTCATCCCTCCTGCCTTCCATATGACTTTACAAGTACCCTTTTCATCAATCAATAACAGATATTTCCAATGTGGGTAAAAAGCAAATTTCCCCAAGGGATGCTTTTGGCAGTATCCTACAATACTGGCTTTGCATAGTCCCTCCCCAAGTCTGGACCTCATCAGACAGAAACTTATTATTTTCACTTTCCCTTTAGGTTTAGGCTTAGATTAGTGTTAGGGCTGAGCCTAGGGTTAGGGTTAGAGTTAGGACTTGGGCTAGGGCTAGAGTTAGAGTTAGTGACAGTGGTAGGGCTGGGTTAGGGTTAGGATTAGGGTTATTACTATGGCTAGGGCTAGGATTATGTTTAGGTGTAGGGTTAGAGTTAAGGTTAGGTTTAAGTTTAGGTTTAGAATTAGGGTTGGGATTAGATTTAGGTTTAGGGCTAGGGCTAGGTCTAGGTTTAGGGTTAGAATTAGGGTTAGGGTTAGATTTAGGTGTAAGGTTAAGGTTTGGGCTAGTGTTAGAATTAGGACTATGGCTAGGTAGGGGCTAGGGTTAGGTTTAGGTTTAGGTTTAGGGTTAGGGTTAGTGCTAGGGTGATGTCTAGGGCTAGGTTTAGGGTTAGATTAAGATTTAGGGTTAGGTTTAGGGTTTGGGCTAGGGCTAGGAATATTGTTTGTGTTAGTGTTAGGGTTAGAGCTAGGTTAAGGGCTAGGTCTAGGTTTAGTGCTAGGTTTAGTGTTAGGACTAGGACTAGGGCTAGTACTATGGCTAGGGTTAGGGTTAGGGATATAGTTAGGGTTAAGGTTAGGTTTACGCTTATGGGATATGGTTACGATTAGGGTTAGGTCTAGGTTTAAGGTTAGGGCAAAGGTTAGAGTTAGGGCTTTGTTTAGGATTAGGGCTAGGCCTAGGACTATGGCTAGTTTTAAGGCTTGGTTTAAATTTAAGGTTAGGGCAGGTCTAAGGCTAGAGGGAGGGCTTGGTTTAGGTCTAGGGTTAGGTTTAGTGTTAGGGTTAGGGTTAGTGCAGGAGCTATGGTGAAGGCTAGGGCTCGGTTTAGGGTATGGGTTATGGGTATGGTTAGGGCTATGTTAAGGTTAGTTTTAGGGTTAAAGTTATGGTTAGGATTAGGTCAGGGTAGGCCTAAGGCTAGGTTAATGGTTAGGGTTAGGGTTAGAACTAGGTTTAGGGTAGGGCTTGAGTTAGGTTTAGGACTATGGTTAGGGCTAAGGCTGGTTTTAGGGCTAGGCTTAGTGCTTGGCTTAGGTTTAGCATTAGGTTTAAGATTAGGTTATGGGTTAGGGCGACAGCTAGGGATATGGTTAGGGTTGGGGTTAGGACTAGCTCTAGGTTTAGGGCTAGGATTACAGTTAGGGTTAGGATTAGAATTAGGGTCTAGGGCTAGTGCTGATGTTAGCATCAGGATTAGAGTTAGGGATCAAATAAGGGTTAGGGTTAGTGCTAAGTTTAGTGTTAGGGTTAGGCTTAGTGCTAGGGACAGGGTTAGGGTTAGTAATAGGGCTTGGGTTAGGTTTAGGTGTAGGGTTAGAGTTAGTGCTTGGTCTAAGGTTACGTTTTTGTTAAGGTAACACATAGAAGTTTTTTATTAGGTTTAAGGTTAGTTTTATGGGTTGGGTTAGGTTGTGGCTTAGGTTAATGTTACTGTTAGGGTTTTATTTAGGGTTGTGGTTAGGATTTTTGTTAGGGTTAAATTTTGGGTGAAAGTTATTGTTAGCTCAGAATTAGTGTTAAGGTTAATGTTAGTGATAAGGTTAGGATTAGGGGAAAGTTTAGATTTAGTGTTATTTTAGCCTTGGGTTGGCATTTGGGTTAGGTTTCAGTTAAGCTTCAGGGTTATTGTTAGGAATAGGGTTAGTGTTAGGATTGGGTTTTGTGCTAAGTTTAGGTTTGCATTAAAAACATGTTTAGGTTTAGTTTTAGGTTTCAGGTTAGGAGTAGGATTAGGAGTACAGTAATTATTATAGCTAAAGAAAGGTTAATTTTACAGTTAGGGATAGGATTAGTGGTAGGGACACTGTTAGTATAATCTAGGTTCAGTGTTCGAGTTAGGTTCCAATTAGTGTTAGTGTTACAGATTTGTTAAGGATTAGATTTCAGGTTAGTCTTAGGGTTAGGGTTCAGGATAATATTAGTTTTCAGTCAAATTTTGGTTTAGGACTAGGTTAGGGTTATGTTTAGTGTTATGTTTCCACTTACAGATCATTTTGGTATTAATTTTAGGTATCCCTTAAAAGGTAGGGTTTGGGTTTAGGATCGGGTTAGGTATAGGGCTGAAGTTTCATTTTAGCTTAGAGTTAGGGTTTGGTTTAAATTTATGGTTAGTGTTAGGTTTAGGGGTAGGTGTTTGGAAAGGCTTAGGGATAGTTTGAGGACTCAGTGAAAAGTTAGGATTAGACTGAGGGTTAGGATTAGGTTTAAATTAAGGATTAGGATTAATGTTAGGGTAAGAGTTTTAGTAATTGTTAGGTTTATGATCAGGGATTGGATGAGTGTTAGATTTCATTTTAAAATTAGGGTTAGTTTTAGGGTTACATTTTTGGTTAGGATTAAGGTTCCTATTAGTTTTCATTTAAAAGTTGGATTTAGAGATAGTATTAGAGTTAGGGTTATTATAATGGTAAGGGTTCAGGTTAGGGTTAGGAATAGTGATAGTTGTAAGGTTAGGGGAAGAGGTAGAGTTAGGATTCAGTGAAAAGTTAGTGACAGGAGACAGCCCCAGCATCTCTTAAGTTTCCTGAAAGATGAGTGGATTCAGCACAAAGGAAAGATGTGAAAATCCAGGGCCAGCGGCTAGGAGACACACTACCCTGCTTGAGCAAAATGACATCTGTTCTTCATTGTAGAGCTCTTCAGTAAAGGTGCTTCAACTTTGCTTTCATTATCTGCCTCATTAACCAATCCAAATACCTGTAAACACTTAAATTATTTCAAAGCACCAGACACAGTACTATCCACTTTATCAATAGTTCACAGTCAAATTCACGTGAAATGTTTCATGTATTGTACAAAAAGGCTTTATTTTCAAAAAGGATAATTTTGATCTTAGTTCTTTATAAGTGTATTGATAAAAAGCTGAGATTACTTTCTAAAATCTCTAATTCCCTGTTTTCCTTTAGATGTTCCTTAATTGACTTGGTTATAGACAATTATTTCCTAATTAACCACCCACCCTAAACCACCCAGCTACTCTAACCCCCCCAGACACTCCACAGCCATCCTAAGGCCTACAATTGCCAATTCCAAGATATTTGTGCATCCTAACCCATGGGTCTAGAAGCCAAAATCTAACCTCTCCAAAGATAGGAAAGGCAGTTTTTGCACATAGTGTTTCCTTTGATCCTCAGTTCCAACCATTTTGTCATCCATTTCCAACCCTGCTTCAAAGTCAGTACAGCTTCATCCCTCCAACCTTCCATATGTCTTTTACAAATACCTTTTTCATCAATCAATAACAAATATTTCAATTTGATTAAATAGTGATTTTCCATCAGGGATGTTTTTGGCAATATCCTGTAGTGCTGCCTTTGCATAGTCCTACCCTGAGCCTGGACATCAGCAGACAGAAATTTCATACATACCTTCACTGTCAGTTTAGGTTTAGGGTTAGTGTCAGGTGTAGGGCTAGTGTTAGGGCTAGGGTTACTGTTACAGCTCTGACTAGTGTTAGAGTTAGGGTTAAGATTATGGCTAGATGTTCCAGATTATATTTGGTTATTATGTTATATAATGGTTTCAGATTTATGGGTATGGTTATGTTTGGGTTTACAGATTATGGCTAGATGTTCCAGATTATATTTATGGTTAGGTTTATGGGTATGGTTATGTTTGGATTTACGGTAGGGTTAGAATTAGGTTTAGTGTTAGGTTTTCTGTTGGGTTTATGGTTAGTATTCTGGTTAGGGTCAAATTTTGGGTTAAAGTCCGTGTTAGTATTAGGATTAGCATTAATTTTAATGTTAGTGATAAGGTTAGGACTAGGCAAAGGTTTAGATTTAGTGTTAGATTTAGGCTAGGGTTAGGGTTTGGGTTAGGGTTCAGTTAAGCTTCAGGGTAAATGCTAGGAATAAGTTTAGTGTTAGGGTTGTGTTTTGTGTTAAGTATAGGGTTGGCATTAAAAATATGTTTAGGTTTATTTTTAGGTTTTAGGTTAGGTGTAGGAATAGTTTACAGTAATTTTTAGAGCTGCCTTAATGTTAGGTTTATGGTTAGGGATAGGGTTAGTGTTAGGGATACTGTTCCTATTAGCCTAGGGTCAGGGTTTGAGTTAGGTTCAGAGTTAGTGTTTGTGTTACAGATTCAGTAACAATTAGGGTTCAGTTGAGTTTTAGAGTTAGGGTTCATGTTAATGTTAGTTTTCTGTCAAAGTTAGGTTTAGGATTAGGTAAGAGGTATGTTTATGGTTAGGGTTTGCTTTATGTTTACTGATAGTTTTAGTGTTAATTTAAGATTTCAGTTAAAAATTAGGGTTTGAATTCAGGATACAGTTAGTTTCATGGTAAAAGTTTCATTTTATCTTAGAGTTAAGGTTAGGTTTATATTTATAGTTCAGGTTAGGTTTAGGGATAAGTATTGGTAAGGCTTAGGATTAGTGTTAGGTCTCAGTTTGAGTTTAGGATTAGATTGGGGGTTCATTATAGAGATAAGTTAAATATAAGGTTTAAGGTGAGGGTAATGGTTTCAGTTAATTGTTAGGTTTATGAGCAGAGCTTGAGTTATTGTTAGATTTCATTTTAAAATTAGGGATAGTTTTAGGTTTAGGTCTTTGACTAGGATTAAGGTTAGTGTTAGGTTTCATTTTTAAGTTGGGTTTAGAGATAGTATTAGAGTTAGGGTTATTAAAATGTTAAGGGTTCAGATTAGACTTAAGTTTAGTGATAGTTAAAAGGTTAGGGGTAGGAGTAGTGTTAGGTTTCAATGAAAAGTTAGTACCAGGGTCCTGCCACAGAATTTCTTAGGTTTCCCAAAAGATGAGTGAATTTGGTACAAAAGAATGATGTGAAAATTCGGGGCAAGCTGCTAGGAGACACATAACCCTGCTTGAACAAAATGGCCTCTGTTCTTAATTGTAGGGCTCTTTAATACAGGTGCTTCAACTTTGCTTTTATTATCTGTCTCATTAACCAACCCAAACACCTGTAATCACTTATACTATTTCAGAGCACCAGACACAGTACTATCCACTTTATCACTAGTTTACAGTCAAATACTCATGAAATGTTTCATGTATTGTACAAAAGACTTTATTTTCAAAAAGGATAATATTGTTCTTAGTTCTTTATATTTGTATTGATAAAAAGCTGAGATTACTTTC
>PVKS010006528.1:5347-78045 GCA_004027875.1 Aplodontia rufa | reverse complement strand
TGCTTGGAGCAACACTGGGTAGTAGAGGTGGATGGGCCGGAGAGCACGCTCGTGCAAGAGAGGACAGGGCCAGCTTCTGCTCTTGCCCCAGCCCACCCACAGCAAGAACCCATTCACCTCCAGACAGTGCCACTTCTCAGCAGTTGCACTGGAGATTTAAGTTTCCGGCACATGGACTTTGGGATACACACTTGGACCATAGCAGCAGAGAACACAAAACCACAGTGGAAGGGAAACCAGCCCTGGAGGAGCGGCACCTTGGTTTGTGACCCGCCCAGAGGCTCCAACTTACCTTTCATACAGCCTCATCCAGGGCAGTGAATACCTTACTTATTTATTTATTTAAGAACGAGAGAAGCGATCTTTATTTAGTTTTTCAGGTGACTTTCATTCCTAGGGCACTCTGTTGTATATGTGGTGCTGGGGTTTGAACTTGCGTACTCATGCATGCCAGGCAAGCGCTGCAACCGCTGAGCCACCGCTCCAGCCTGGCAGGGAATACTTTAAAAGGCTTGCAGAAAGTTCTAGAAAGGTATCTTCTAACTTGGTGGAGACTTTCAGTTTCTCTCTTGGTACACTTGGTCCTTCTAGTATCCCAGAAAACAGGGCCCTGGTGACCCGTAGAACCCACAGCCATGTGCTGGCACTGCTGCGGGTCCTTTGCTTCCTGGTATGTAGCCAAGCTTTGTGGGTGTGTGAGCGGCCAGGTGGATGTGAAGAGAAAAGAAAATCCTGCGTCTCCCCACTGTGCCTTTTGGGAATTACTAATCTGAAAGGTCTTGTAGAAAAAGTAGGCAGAGTGGAATGAGGGGGCTGGAAACTCTTGGGAGGAAATGCCACGTTCCAGCTTAGCCTCTGGCTTCTCTGTGTCTTGTCTTTGTGTAAAGAATTGCTGTCATGCTTTCTGGTGGGAAAGGGGACCTGGTACCAGTATAGTCCCATCTGTCAGGCAAAGAAAGGACATAATTGCTCAAACAATTATGTTCTCTTTTGCGTAAGTCGCAGATGTTTGAGAAGGTTGAGGGTTCAACGGTGCTGTACCAGTGTTGTTATGGAACTGGGAAAGAAGCAGCAGATGAGTATGGGTGACGGCCAGGGAGGCAGAAGGAGGCATTTGTGGAATATAATGACGATGGCCACCACTGGTCAAGTGTGTACGTTATGCTGGGCCTTGTGTCCATGAATTCTTTCCCATTTAGTAGACAGAGATATTGATTACAAGATTCTGCACTGTTGGCTGGGTGTGCTGGTGCATGCCTCCAATCCCACAGCTCAGAGGCTGAGGCAGGAGGATCTCAGGTTCAAATCCAGCCTCAGCAAGTGAGGCCCTAAGCAACTTAGGGAGACCCTATCTCAAAATGAAAAGGGCTGGGGATGTTACTCAGTGGTTAAGCACCCCTGGGTTCAATCCCTGGTACAAAAGAAGAAGAGGAAGAAGATTGGGAACAGTTCCAGCAGCGGGTGGTGGTGGGCACAACTCCTGCACTTCATAGTTCTCACCCTCGTCCAGAGTCAACTGTTTAAGGACAGGGGAGGCGGAAGGGAGCCCATAGTAGTCTCAGCCCTTGGACTATTGTGACAAGTTGAGAACTGGTCTTATACAAACATATATACACGTATGTGTTATATATATATGTATGTATGTATGTATATTCATTCTGCATTGTTGAAGTACTTGCCCTCCTTAAACTCAGGCAAAATATAATTTTGGGTAAAATGTACTTTTTAAAGAGAAAGGGACAGTAAGAAAGAGAGAATCAATTTCTATTTAGTTTTTCATGTGGCTTTCGTTGCTCCAGCACTTCACTGTATACGTGATGCGGGGGTTTGAACCCACATCCTCGTGCATGCCAGGAAGGTGGTTTAACTGCTGAACCACCAGTCCAATCCCTAAAAGGTACTTTAAAAGAAAAAGCAAAGCAGTTGTATATGCAGACAGGGGTAAACCTAGATTTGAATCTCTTCTACCTATAATTTTTTTGTAGTGCTGTGCATTAAATCCAAGACCTTGTGCATGCTAGTCAAGTGTTCTACCACTGACCTGCATCCCCAGCCCAAAAATGTTCATAGCCTGCCCTTTCAACAACGCTGTGGGTCCTTTAACCCAGGGGTACTTTACCACTGAGCTACAACCCTACACCCCCACCCCTTTTGTAAACATATTTTTTGAGACAGGGTCTTGCTAATTGATGAGGCTGGCCTTGAACTCGCAATCCTCCTGCCTCAGCCTCCCGAGCTGCTGGGATTACAGATGTGCACCTCTGTGCCTGGCTGTGGGTCCTTATCTTCATAGTAGTAATAATCTTATAGTCTACACTGATATTCTAACTGTACCACTGGCCATGAAGGAATGGCTTTATATTTGTCACTGTAGGGATAAGGACACTGTACCAAGTCAAGAGCTCCAGGTCCCCTCTGCCTCCCAACCCTGATTCCAACGATGCCACCTTGGCCAGTTCTCATGTCATCACAGCAGTCCAATGGCTGAGGTCATGATGGGCCCACCTCTGCCTCCCCTGTCGTTAAACAGTTGACTCTGGAGCAGGGTGAGAAGCAGGAAGTGCAGTCTTCAGATAGGGCGTGCACATCGACAGTAACTGGGGTGCCCGCAGGAAGCCATTCTGCCAGGCGGGTCACTTGAAAGCAGGAGGGTATTTGCTTGTGTGCCGAGCCCGGAAAGGTCTTGATGGACAGGCATTTCCAGCTTTTCTTACAGACTCCAGCTCAACCTCTGCTGGACAATTCACCGGGGACCACTTTGGATCCAGATGGTTATTTTTCCATCATGAGCCTTTCCAGGAATTCCAGCTTGGGCAGGCCGCCAGAGAACACAGTGTGAGCAGCTTCTAGGGATCACACTGCCCCCGGGCCCTGCCTCCTCCCTGCTGATCCACTTGCTCCTTCTGTGCTCACTCATGAACACCATCAGCCATGCACTGGACCCTGCCACAGGACCGCTGTCCGCATGTTTCTGGGGCTGGTGAGCCCCACTAAGAACACCCCCAGGGCCATCCTCTTATGGACTAGGAACAGGAATGGCAGAAGCTCAGAAAGCTTTGCCCCAAGCTGGATGAAGGGCATCTCTCCATTATACCGTCAGATAGCAGCAAATAACACGAGAGAGGCAGAGGGGTCCCGTGGCCAACCGCAGCCTGTGTTGGGTGTATCCCTGGGAAACCCCTCCAGCCTCCTCCTCAAGGCCGTTAATCAGAGGGACAGCTCTGAGCCAGTGTGTGCCCAAATAAGACTGTGTTATTTGGGAAGGATTTAAACTTTTTAATCATTGCATTAAATTTCATTGCCAAAAAGTTCTACGAATATCCAGGGCCCAAAAAGACAGTTCACAGTGCTGATGAAATAAATGTGAGGTCTCTTCTCCTGCCTTTCCCTGACCCACTGAAATCCCAGCTGTCGCTGGCAGGGCCACCTCAGCAAGGCCTTCGCTGCCCAGTGAGGCCAGTGTGGTGTGTGCCACTGCCACATGCTGAGGGGTGCAGACTTGAACTTGGCTTGGAGCTGGAGGGGGAGGGTGTGGCTCTCTACTTCCCGCTATCCAAGAGGCAGCCTCTTCAGGCCCCAGCACAGCTGAGACTTGGGATGTAATTTGGTGTGGCATAGAGCTTGGGTGCTGGGCCTGGGGTCCCCAACTTGCTTGCCTGTGACACTGAATGCCACCCCAGCTGCAGTGCCCTGTTGGTCTTAAACATTGCCATTTCTTTGGACATTTTTCTCCCACATATTCCTATACATTCCGTCTCTTTTCTGCCTCCTCTATCCTCCCCCCCAAAAAAAGCTGTTTGCCATTAAACTGTCCCCAACATAATGCGTCTCCCACATCCCCCCTGCATCATAATTGTGGAGAGCAAGAAACTGGCTTCCAGGTCTGGTTCCTGTGATCCTGACCTTGAACAAGCCTCAGCAACCCCATCTGAGTTCATTAGGAGGAATAAATGGTGTATTTAAGTAGCCTTATTACGATGTCGTGGTTGATCAATGAATGGAAGCTATTTGTATTAGTTTCCCAGGCTTCTGCAGTGGGTTAAAATAACAGAAATTTATTCTCTTATTCTTTTGGAAGTGTCAAGTTCTGGATCAAGGTGTTCACAAGGCCATGCTCCCTCCAAAAGCTCTAGGGGAGATTCCTTCCTTGCCTCTCCCAGTTTCTGGTGGCTTCAGGTGTCCTCTGCATGGGATAGGACTGCTTAGTGCCCGTGTCTGTCTTTGTCTTCATGAGGACTTTTCCTCTGCGTGGCTCAAATCTTTCTCTGCCTTTCTCTTCTTTGGATGCTTGTGGTGGAATTTAGGCCCCACCTAGATAATCCAGAATGATGGCATCTCAAGATACGTAGTTATAGGGCTGGAGCAGTGGCTCAGCGGTTATGGCACTTGCCTAGCAGGCAGGAATACGCGAGTTCAAACCCCAGCACCACATACACAACAAAGTGTTCAAGGAATGAAAGTCACATGAAAAACTAAATAAAATTGCTTCTCTCTCTCTCACTGTCCCCTCTTTCTTTAAAAAAAAAAAAAATCTGTAGTTACATCTGCAAAGAGCCCTTTCCAATTAGTCACATTCACAGGTTCCAGATGGGGGTGGGGTCTTTCAATCAACGCACTATTATTTTATTAATGATGGAAATTAAGATACATACAGTATTTATCTCGACCTTTTGCCATAATACAAGTTGCCTGTCCCTTCTAGCCTTTTCTCACTCACAGGCTTTTGGAGGAGCAAGAGCCCAGGGGTATAGTGGAGATGGGAAGCCTGAGTGTTTCGGGCATCCTGTTCTGCCAGGTTCTCCTGGGTCCTACTCCATCCCTCAGCTGGCTTCTGAGCTGGCTGGGCCTGGACCGGCCTTTTATTCCTTTCTGAGACCCTCCTCACTTTGGACCCAGACCTACCCAGCGAAGCTGCAGGTTAGACACAGAAGACAAAACCAGTAACCAATTTCCGTAGAGGACGGAGCCAGAAGAAAACGCAAAAGCAGGCCATTCCCCAAGCAAGCCTTCCAGAAGCAGGTGGAATCCTAGTCTCCAAATGTTCATGATGGGAGAAAAAGTACAGAATAAGTCATCCAAACACCCACCTGGGCAGCGTCCCCCCGCCATTCGCCTAGACTCCCCATCGATCATCCGCGTGGCGGGGACCCTGCCACACTGGGCAGCCTGCCCAATTTTAACAGTGCTGATTGCTTTCCAATGCCGCCACTTTTCCTGTATCCCTCACACCACAGATCCCCCTCGGCCGTCACTGACTGCTTTGCCTCCAGACCCAACCTGTGGCTCCACCCTGGACACTCCCTGTGTTTCAGTGTCCCTTGTCACCTATTCATTAGCGGGGGCTTGACCAGTGCCATCTGTGGTCACAGTGTTTATGCCCTAGTCCTGAACATTGTATTCTTTTTTTAGAGAGACAGAATCAATTTTTAATGAGTTTTTCGCATGGCTTTCGTTGCTCTGACACTTAGTTGTGTATGTGGGTGCTGGGGTTTGAACCCGTGTACTTGTGCATGCCGGGCAAGCACTGTAACCGCCGCGCCACCGCTCCAGCCCCCGAACATTGTATTCTTCAAGTGAAACTTATAATTACTTCAGCCATTTAAGAATCCCATCGAACTGTTGGTTCATATTGAGTATATAGTCAAATAAAAATTCCTGGGCTTTTTCATTGAAACCATCCTTAAACCAGAAATCTTTCCACCCCTACTACCAGGCTAATTGCACTATTGAAACCAGGGGTAGGCACTTGTGTTTTTTCTCATTAATCTTAATTTTCTTGGTTCTGTACCATTGCCTCTAGCCTCTGAGGCTATATCTGAATATTAACTGCGACATATTAAGTATCCCTTCCAGCCTTCTGTTACCTCCTAAATATGACAACCAAAACACTAACAAAATGTTGAATAGAAACTAAAAATAGAGTCATAGCCTGCCATTTGCTTCATGCTGATGTTGAACAATTAAGATCTGCTGCACCTCCTAGGAACAGTGTTTGATGAATGCATATGTGATCCATTCTTTTGGGGCATGCTTAGTCAGTTGACCATGGTGGATCTAATTATGGCTGTCTTCCACCTCATCTTTCTCCATTCTGGATACTCCAAGAATGCCAGGTTTGGGCTAATCCTTAATGATTAACCAAAATGAGCTGCCTTCTGCCTGTGCACTGCACACATCTTCCTCTCTGGTGATGTAATAAAAATGGAAAGAGATTGGTGAGTTAGGACTTGAAGAGGTCCTAGTGACCCCTGGTATTGTGTCCAGGTGTTCTGTCTCCTAAATGGCCATACAGATTTACCAGTACAGGTTGAGTATCCCTTATCCAAGATGCTTGGGACAGAAGGATTCCAGGTTCTGGGTGTTTGGGGAATGTTTGAACAGATGCAATGAAATACCTTGAGGGTAGACCCCCATCCAAACAGGGAATTCACTTATGCTTCATGCATTCCTTACACCTGAAGGTCGTTTTATAAGACATTTTTAGTGCACCTACATTCTGACCGCTACCCATCACGTGATGTCAGGTGCATAATTTTGTTTGTGGCCTCCTGTCAGCGCTCCAAGAGCTTTAGACTTCGTAGCATCTCAGATTCCAGACTTTCAGATCAGGAATACCCGGGCTGTCCCGACATAGGCTCATCAGCCTGCCTTTCCTCCTATTGGTGCAGAGACAGATGCTGCCTGCAGCTGGAGCTCACTCTAACTGAGAAGCACAGGGTTTCCAGCAGGGGCAGGACCACTCCCTGTGTTCCCTGCCTTGGAAGGATCTTCAGGGCCTTGTGCATCAAATTCTCTTCTGAGCATTGGTGGGTGTTCACAGGACTGGGAGTCAGTGGGTATATATTGTCCCTAGCACGGAAATTCCAAATTTCACTTCTCAGTCTGGATCCGTGATAGTAGTGAGAACATTTTGAAAAGGAATTATAGCAAAGATAGAAGCATGAGGCTCCCTCATTAGACAGTTTTGCCTTTCTTCCTGGAATTGAGTCCATAAAACATATAATGGCCTTTTAAACACATGCCTCTCTCTAGTCTTTCTTTTTTTAAGAGAGAGGGACAGTAAGAAAGAGAGAATCAATTTGATTTAGTTTTTCATGTGGGTTCATGGTTGCAAGACATCATTGTGTACATGGTGCTGGGGTTCGAACCCGCATACTTGTGCGTGCCAGGCAAGGGCCTAAAGAGCTGAGCCACTGCTCCAGCCCCCTTTGTAGTTTTTAAAGGAATCAGAAGAAAAGGGACATTTGTTATGTAGAGTTGTGTTGCATGTAAGGAGCCCAAGGTCAACAGGTGAGCTTCAGCCCATCAGCTCCAGTGAGGAGCTGCAGCACCTGGTGAGGCTCCCCATGCCTGCTCCGTGAGGAGGCTAGAGAGTTTAGAAGTGGCAAAGGTAATCTTCAGTTTCTTTTTGCTGTGCATCTGAAACTCCTGGAGGTCTTGTTAAGATGCAAGATCTGGGTAGGGCTGGAATTGTTGGATTTCTAAAGAGCTCTAGGGATCTGGTGTTGCTCTACTGAGGACACTTTAACTAGCCAGGTAAGTTACCATGGGCTAAATTTTAAAATACTGATAAATAAATGTAGAGGTTTCATTTAAAAATTCACAAATGCAGACTGGAGCTGTGGCTCAATGGTTACAGTGCTTGCCAGACATGCCCAAAGACCCAGGTTTGAACCCCAGCACCTCATACACAATTAAGTGTCAAAGCAATGAAAAACTAAATAAAATTGATTCATTCATTCATTCATTCATTCTTTTCTCACTGTTCCTCTCTCTTAAAAAAAAAAAATCCACAAATAATTGAGATGGAAGTGTTCAGAATGGTGATTACCAGGCCAACCATACTAGTAAGCTCTAAATAAATTTGTCCGGATTCATCTAGTAACACCTCTTCCACTCTCTTCTGATGATGTTTGAACAGTGTGGTTGCATATGTGGTTTAGTAACTTAGCATTCATAGTGTTATGCATGTTATGCTTCCAAGAAAAATTTTTTTAGAGAATCAATTTTATTTAGATTTTCATGTGGCTTTTGTTGCTCTGACACTTCATTGTGTATGTGTTGCTGGGGTTTGAACCCACATCCTTGCACATGCCAGGCAAGCACTGCAACCACTGAGCCGCGACTCTAGCTCTAAAAATGTTTTTTTAAAGAGAGGGACAGTGAGAGAGGATCAATTTTATTTAGTTTTCATGTGGCTTTCGTTGCTCTGACACTTCATTGCGTACATGGTGCTGGGGTTGAACCGGCATCCTCGTGCTGCCAGGCAAGTGCTGTAACCGCTAAGCCACCACTCCAGCCCTCAAAGAAATCTTTCTGTTGTGACAGGTGCACCCAGAAGTGAGCTCCAGGATCTTTGAGAGGGCAATTCAGATTGCAGAAGCCATTTGTCTGCAGCTAGAAAGAAGCCCTATGCGAGTTTTCCACATTCATAAGTTACCTCTCCTTTCATCCCAAGAATCACCCAGTATACCAGTGGTGTTCCATGGCGCCCTCTGGTGAAAATACAGCAATATCCAATTCTTTTGCTCAGGTTTCCCCCTCAGTGGAAGATGTACTGATGCAACAGACCTAACAAGAACACAGAGAAGTCAAACATAGCCTAGAATTAGAGTCCTTGCTCCTCTATGATACACTAGTAAACAGTCCAAAATTTAGGAGGAGGCTGGATGTGGAGGTGCACACTTGTAGTCCCAGCTACTTGGGAGGCTGAGGCAGGAGGATCACTTGAGCCCAGGAGTTTCAGACCAGCCTGGGCAAAACAGTGAGTTTCTATCTCTTTTAAAAAAATTATTTTTAGGGGCTGGAGTGGTGGTTCAGTGGTTATGGAGCTTGCCTGGCATGCACAAGGACACGGATTTGAACCCCAGCATCATGTACACATGAAGTGTGAGAACAACCAAAGCCTCGTGAAAAACTAAACCAAATTGATTCTCTCTCACTTTTCCTCTCTCTTTAAAAAAAAAAAATTTAGAGCTGGAGCGGTGGCTCAGCAGTTGGAGTGCCTGCCTGGCATGTGTGCGGATCCGGTTTTGAACCCCAGAACTATATATGCAACTATCGGAGAAACAAAGGCCAGATGAAAAAATAAAAATAAATAAAATTGATTCTCTTAAAAAAAACTTTAATAAATGTAGCAAGAGGATGAGTTGAGATTTATGTAGTTTGACCAGAATCACCCTAGCTTCTTTTTAAAGCTTTGTATCCTTGATTATCATTGGCAGTCTCTAGAAAAGATGCTGTTTATTAATGGATAACGTTTCAGAAGAGTAAATCTGAATTTGTGTGTCAAAGCTGATATGTCTTCATAGTCCATTTGCAGAAGTCCAGCCCAGTTAGCATTTGGGCCCCTGAAGCCAGCCTCTCTCAAATGCACAAGATAAATCAGTGCCTGTACTTCTGAGAAACAAGTCAGCATTCTTCCCCAAATTTATGAAAGCTGGGTTCTTAAAGCACCTTCAGGAGGGGTTTTCTTGTTTTGTGTGTGTGCGCGTTCTCTTGTGTGGACATTGAACATTTGCATTGCTAATGGGCCCCTTCCTGAATGTGTTTGACATTTTACTTGGCTCTGAAAGGACTTTTACGCTGCTGGTTTTTTCTTCCCTAGAGCTGCCTTGAGCTAATTAACCTGTTCCCTTACTGGCTGGGCCCACTGTATGCAAATACTCTTATTTCAGATTCTGATGCATCACTCTTGCCTGAACGTCCCTAATGAAATCCCGTGGGGGTCTTTGGATCCATTCTACTGTGGAACCAGCAGGGGGCGCACGGCATAGTTCTAGGTAGATCTCAGAAATAAGAGTTCCTTGCTAATTGGTATGAGAATGTGGGGGCTTATCCAGTCCCTTTTCTTAAGAATGACTCTTAGAGTCTGAAGATAAAAGGTCATTACCAGTACTTTTCAGACAGCCAAAAGGGGCAACTCTCTCGATGCTTTTGTAGTTAATTTATTCTGTTCTTGTAATTTATTTGCAAGCATTGGGTATAGATTATGTGTTGTGCTCTTTATGAAAGAGGGTTGTACAGAATGAAGTTATTTGGGACCTGCAAAAGCCCTTGGTTGGGAGGGTGAACCCTTGGACACAGTGGTGGTTCATTTCTTGAGCGTTAGTAGTTAAGTCTTTTTAGCTTTTGTTTCTTAGTCTTTAAGGGCCTCTGGTCATGTGAAATGTCCTCTGATGTTGCGACATAAGTTTCTAAAGCTCCATCTTCCTATGCTGGTCACACTCATCAAGGAGGAGAGCTCTCTGTTGTTATTATTTGTCCTGTCATCCTGGTGTCTGTTGTTGTTGAAGCAAAACCAGCAAGAGTCATTCAGTCATTGTTCCCCAAAGTTGCACGTTAAGGTGGAGAAGTGTGTGCCGA
Organism: Aplodontia rufa; assembly: GCA_004027875.1. Lineage (NCBI taxonomy): Eukaryota > Metazoa > Chordata > Mammalia > Rodentia > Aplodontiidae > Aplodontia > Aplodontia rufa. The sequence continues at coordinate 67,680 of PVKS010006528.1, read as the reverse complement.
ATGGGAAAGATTTGGGACTTAGGTGGTGCGGGGCAAAGGAGAGAAAAAGGGTTGTGTTGCTGTAGGGGTCTCATCCTTGCTTTAGCTTGGACAAGGGCTAAAAGCTGAAAGCCACTGCCTTATTCTGTTTTAAAATCTGATCTTAAGAAAGTGGGTCTGGAGAATTCCAAGACCTACGCTTCTCAGAGTCTAGCCAACAGCTCTCAGGATCACAGTACAAGCCATTGCTCACTTCTGCTGCCACCCATGGGGGCGCCCACCCCTGCTGCTTGGAGGTGTGTGCATGTTGGTTCCAAAGATGCCCCAGGCCAGGTGGGCATTGGTTTGCCGACACATCAGTGGCAACTTGGAGTCCAGTGTTACCAAGAGACAGATACGAATCAGTAAGAACAGGTTCCAGGGTCGCTGTTGTATGCCCAGGCGTGAACACACAAGTCCAGTTTGTCTGAGAGAGCTCTCACCTCTAGTGTTAATAGTAAGTTTCCCTTTCCGATGAGAAAGGCAAAGGAGGATGATTTGAAGAGAAAATTCAAAACTGGCTTGGAAGGGGAGAGAGAGAGAGACAATGAAGCAAGTATGTCACCCTCATTAAGAAAGCTTTCAATGCATCAGCCCGATTATTGTATTTGGTTTTTTTATAACTATAATCAAATGCATTTTTTGCCTGTCTCACAGATTTCTTTTGGCTTCCTGTTTCCATGAGTGGCTGTACAGGGAATTCTTTTGAAAGTTGTAGAGAACAGGGCTATTTTGGGCTGCCTTTGCTGAGTAGGTGGCTGTGGGTGTTAGGGAAAAGGTAGTCACTGTAGATCCAGGCAGAACTTGGAGCTAGGTGAGATCTTGAGAGCACTGGCTCTGGCAGAAGAGAATTCAGAATAATCAGCAACCTCCACTGGGCTCTCCTGACCTGCTCCTGGGGGCCTGCCTCTGGGGAAAGGAGCCTCTGTCCTTCCTGGTGTGCCCTTCCTGTGGGCTTCTTTTGCTCCGTTACCCAGGGAAGGAAGAGGTGAGGACTAGCACTGGAAGTGCAGAGAGGTTATTGAGAATGTCTTAGGGGAGTTGGTAACTGCATAAAAAGAGTACATGTGCTTTACAGTTTCAACCCGCCCAGTATGTTAGCAGCCCCGTTCAGAACGTGCTCACCAACATAGCCAGTGTCTTATCTGCTGCTGGGCGGGGGCTGTGATCAGCTTTTTGGAATTCATGGTGAAATCCACGGGCTTAGTCTTAATCTTGCCAAGGATGACTTTTCCCCCCATGCTGATATTTTTATTTCCTCCCCCTCCCCTTTCTCTCTCTTTCCTTTTCCCCCTCGCTGCCCTCTTCCTTTTCTCAGAATCCAGAGCTGCTGTTGGCCGAGTGTACCCACGGGGAGATGATTCCTCATGAAGAGCCTGGATCCCCTACAGAAATCAAATGTGACTTTCCGTTTATCAGACTAAAACCAGAGCCTGCCAGACAGTGAAAAGTCACCGTGGAGGGGGGACGGCGAAAAATGAAATCCAACCAAGAGCGGAGCAACGAATGCCTGCCTCCCAAGAAGCGCGAGATCCCCGCCACCAGCCGGCCCTCCGAGGAGAAGGCGACCGCCCCGCCCAGCGACAACCACCGGGCGGAGGGCGTGGCATGGCTCCCCAGCAACCCTGGCAGCCGAGGCCACGCGGGCGGGAGGCACGGGCCCCCGGGGACTTCTGGGGAGCTCGGTTTACAACAGGGAATAGGTTTACACAAAGCATTGTCCACCGGGCTGGACTACTCCCCACCCAGCGCTCCCAGGTCAGTTCCTGCGGCCACCACGCTGCCCACGGCGTACCCTCCCCCGCAGTCAGGGACTCCCGTGTCGCCTGTACAGTATGCACACCTGCCGCACACCTTCCAGTTCATCGGGTCCTCCCAGTACAGCGGGCCCTATGCCGGCTTCATCCCGTCACAGCTGATCCCCTCGGCCAACCCTGTCACCAGTGCAGTGGCCTCCGCCGCAGGGGCCACCACTCCATCCCAGCGCTCCCAGCTGGAGGCCTATTCCACTCTGCTGGCCAACATGGGCAGTCTGAGCCAGGCGCCAGGACACAAGGTTGAGCCGCAGCAGCAGCAGCACCTCGGCAGGGCTCCTGGGCTCATCACCCCAGGGTCCCCACCACCCACCCAGCAGAACCAGTACGTGCACATTTCCAGCTCTCAGAGCAGCGGGCGCGCGGCGTCGCCGTCGGCCATCCCCGTCCACCTGCACCCGCATCAGACCATGATCCCGCACACGCTCACCCTGGGGCCCCCCTCCCAGGTGGTCCTGCAGTACACCGACTCAGGCGGCCACTTCGTTCCTCGGGAAGCCACCAAGAAAGCCGAGAGCAGCAGGCTGCAGCAGGCCATGCAGGCCAAGGAGGTCCTGAACGGGGAGATGGAGAAGAGCCGGCGGTACGGGGCTCCGTCCTCCGCAGACCTGGGCCTGGGCAAGGCCGGCAAGGCGGTGCCTCATCCCTACGAGTCCAGGCACGTGGTGGTCCACCCCAGCCCCGCGGACTACAGCAGCCGGGAGCCCTCCGGGGTCCGGGCCTCCGTGATGGTCCTGCCCAACAGCAGCACGCCCGCAGCGGCCGACCTGGAGGTGCAGCAGGCCACGCACCGGGAGGCGTCCCCGTCCACGCTCAACGACAAAGGCGGCCTGCATTTGGGGAAGCCCGGCCACCGGTCCTATGCGCTGTCACCCCACACGGTCATCCAGACTACGCACAGTGCTTCGGAGCCTCTCCCTGTTGGACTGCCAGCCACCGCCTTCTACGCGGGGACCCAGCCCCCTGTCATCGGCTATCTGAGCGGCCAGCAGCAAGCAATCACCTACGCCGGCAGCCTGCCCCAGCACCTGGTGATCCCTGGCACCCAGCCCCTGCTCATCCCGGTGGGCGGCACCGACATGGAGGCTTCCGGGGCCGCCTCTGCCATTGTCACATCATCGCCCCAGTTCGCTGCAGTGCCTCACACGTTCGTCACCACCGCCCTGGCCAAGAACGAGAACTTCAACCCCGAGGCCCTGGCCACCCAGGCCGCCTACCCAGCCATGGTGCAGGCCCAGATCCACCTGCCGGTGGTGCAGTCCGTGGCGTCCCCCGCGGCTGCGCCCCCCACGCTGCCGCCCTACTTCATGAAAGGCTCCATCATCCAGTTGGCCAACGGGGAGCTCAAGAAGGTGGAGGACCTAAAGACGGAAGACTTCATCCAGAGCGCAGAGATCAGCAGCGACCTGAAGATCGACTCGAGCACGGTGGAGAGGATCGAGGACAGCCACAGCCCGGGCGTCGCCGTGATACAGTTCGCGGTCGGGGAGCACCGAGCGCAGGTGAGGCTCACCTGGGTTCCATGGGTACAGGGACCCTGCCTCGGTTGCTTCTGTGCAGCAGGATTAAGGTATCCCATTAGTACCTAGACTTTAGACTTGGCTGTCAAGAAAATTGATTTATAGCAGATTAACCTCTGTGCATCTGGAATGGGACTAGTTAAATGACAATTCAGAAAAAAAGCCATTTCTTATTACACTATGGTTACCTGAAATATTGCCATTGAGGGAGACTGGGGTAACAGTGTATGAGATTGCTATTATTTTTAGAACTTAATGTGAATCTACAATTATCTCAAAATCAAAAAGTTAGTTTAAAAGGATTTGATATATATAAAATATGTATTTTAAAATTAAGAAGAAAAAAGAAAATCAGCACTCGGGTTATATTCTGTGGCCTGAATGAGGAACCCCCATTGAGAAAGACTGAAGGGCCTCAGGCCCTTCTAGTGATCATCTTATCAGCAAAAGACAGAGGCTGCTGTTCAGGGTGAGGAGTTTGGATGCCAGGTTCACTGCATATCATTCCACCATCCAAGTTTTAGAATATAGATTTTATTATTTAGGTATGGCAAGGCTAACAGCTCATGAGATGACTTGTTGAAAAGATAGTTTGGGGGCTGGAGCGGTGGCTCAGCAATTATGGCGCTTGCCTGGCATGCGTAAGAACGGGAGTTCAAACCCCAGCACCACATACACAACAAAGAATAGGGGACACACCATATCATGGAGATAGGGAAGGGGTTGTCTTTCAGGGTCCCCAGAAAGAAAGCGAGGTGGGAACATGGGCAAGAGTCTTGATTGTGACTTTAGGGGAAGGAATGGAAAAGGCAGGCTGTAGGCTAAGGGTTGGTTCGTGTGAATATTTTGGTGGACTCTGACATAGGGACTGTCCCTGGTTGTCTGGGAGCCAACCCCGTGGTGACTAGGGGAGGTGGAAGGACCTTGAGCCCATATAAGAGGTAGCCTGGGGTGCAGGCTTCGGATTGATTGGTCTGTGTAGGAAAGAAGTGCTCCTGGGTGAGTTGATTGCCATCTCTAAAAATTAGTCCTGTGAGAGAGGATCCTCCCGGGCCACCAAGACCCTACGGTGTCAAAGCACCAGAATGTGGAAGGTATGGATAATAGAGTCTGAGAAGCCAGGGCTGTCCCTGGTGACCCCCTGGGCTTGTAGTAAAGTCATGTTCAACACTGGAGGTATGATTAACTCTTAATTTCCAAGGGCTCCTTTAGTCTGCCCTTCCGGGGGTGCATTTGTTCCACAGTCTGTTTATATGAACAGCAGTTTCAAACCCAAGTTCACAGGCTTGTCCTCCAGCTGCTACTTCCCACATCTCTCTGGGTGTTTTCTGAGGACTTCAAAGCACTCAAATGTGCTAGAGGCCTACTCCAGGTGTGAGATGAAAACAGCCGTGGAATAACTGAGATTTGGGATAGTCAAAGGCGATAAGACAAATAAGGCTGACGGTTTGAACTGTTTAGAGCTCTTTTAAAAGATCAAGTAAAGACCCTTTCCCAAAGTGTTTTCAGAATTGCTTGTGAATGACCAAATGTGGGGTCTTGTACGATATCAGGGGCCCTGGGCCACTGAGAGCTTTTAGCCCCAAATACTTTTTTATGCTAAGATATCATTGTAGGTTTACAGTCCTACAGTAAAGCCCATGTAAGATGTCTCCAAAGTTCTCATTCTTTTAAAAAAAAAGTCAGATATCAGGATTTGTTTAAATGATATAATTATTCAGAACTCACTACATGTCTATTCTTGCCACAACCTACGTTAAATAGGGGATGGTACCACAAGAAAGAAACTAGAGTCCTTCTGCAAAAGTGACTTGTTGGTTGCAGACCCCAGGTGAAGTGAGGAGATAAAGAAATGAGGCTGGGCACCCATGCGCATGCCTGTGTTCCCAGCACCTGGGGAGGCTAAAGCAGGAGGATTGCAAGTTCAAGATTAGCCCTAAGCAACTTAGTGAAACCCTGTCTCAAAATAAAAAATAAAAAGGACAGGGAATGTGGCTCAGTGGTTAAGCCCCCTGGGTTCAATCCCTGGTACCAAAAAAAAAACAAACAGGGCAAGAAAAGGAAATACGGTACTTTCGATTCTTGGGACATGATTGTGAGCAGAGGTCGGCACGCAAAGAGGTTTTGAAGCGCTTCTTGGCTCCTTAGCATCTTCCAGCTTCAGTGTAAACTCAACCGCGCTCACCTGACATGCTTCACAGTCCTTCAGTCTAGGAGAGGAACTATCTAGGTGTGTATCACCTGCTCAGAACTTTGCAAAATTAATGCTTACATTTAAAAGAAAGAAAAGACAAGACTACCATCCACTTAAAGTCAGAGTCCTGCCTTCTTTTCTTTCCTATAACTCTGTCATTGAGTCTCTTTGCTAACAGTCAAGGTGCAAATTGGTGGTGGAAACTTTGTTAGGGACCATTCACAGCCTGTCGAGCAGCCTCTGTGCCACACACCAGAGAGGGATTCTGAAAAGCCAGGCAGGAGGGCTGTGGTCTGCTAAAGAGGCAGCTTGGTTTCATGCCTTAGGAAGAAAAAAAAATGCAAAGCCCAGGCACTCCCAGTGATGTGTCATCTTATCCAGCAGCCTATCAGAGATTGGCTGACATCATCACAGATGAGGTGCTCCACCAGCTGGGTTTGCCTGAGTGACAGGTTCAGCAGCAGAGACAGAGGGGAGAGGGGACTGATATCCCAGGTCCTGGAGGGCTGCAGGCTGTCAGTGTCTCCCTGGGGGGTTTTCTCCCTAGCCTGAGGGATTGTCCAAGTCTTCCCAGTTCCGCTAACACACCCAGAGGGAAACAGAAATGTGCAAATTGTTGAACTTAAGTAGCAAATGTCAAATGTAGAGAAGAAGTGGAAGAAGACATTGTTTCTGCATGACGGATGTCCTTGTGATCCAAGGCATAAACGTTCATGGAGAGTGGAAAGGATGCCTGGCCTCAGAAAACCACGCTCCTACAGGGTGCGGTGGCGCACGCCTGTAATCCTCGCGACTCCAGAGGCTGAGGCCAGAGGCTTGCAAGTTCAAAGCCAGCCTCAGCAACTGAGCGAGCCCTTAAGCAACTTAGTGAGACCCTGTCTCAAAAAGGGGTGCGCATATGGCTCAGTGGTTAAATGCCCCTGGGTTCAATCCCTGGTACTCAAAACAAAACGAAAAAGACCATGGCCCTTCTCAGAGAACACGGCCGTGTGGAGTGGTGAGGAAGGAGACAGGGACTGGGCTTCAGATTTGGGGGAATATGTTGTCTCACCTCTTCAAGCTGCAGTTGCTCTCATTTCTACAAAAGGAAGATGATTCCTTACAAAGATAATCTCTTGGAGCCAGGAGTGGTGGCACATGCCTATAATCCCAGCAACGTGGGAAGCTGAGTTTGAGGCCAGTTTCAGAAACTTAGAGAGACCCTATCTCAATGAACAACAAAGGGCTGAGCATGGAAGTAGGTCATTGAGAGAGCAGCCCTGGGATCAGTTCCCGGTATCACAAAACCACCACCATCATCTCTTGGGCCTCCTTGATTTTCTAAACTTTTGCTTCTCTACCTTCCAGAACAGACTTTGTAACGTTAATTGGCAACAGCTAATCAAAAATCATAGGGCATTCAGGGGACCTTACTGATCTCAAACTCATTGGCACAGACCTGGTAGAAGTTAGAGCCATCCCAGGGAAGCACGAGGAGGGCTGTTTAGGCTATTACTTTTAATATTTTTTTAACAGAGAGGGACAGTGAGAGAGAGAGAGAGAGAATCAACTCTATTTTTCATGTGATTTTCGTTGCTCAAACACTTTGCTGTGCACATGGTGCTGGGGTTCAAACCCGCATCCCTGTGCTTTCGAGGCAAGCTCTGAAACCGCCGAGCCACCACTCCAGCCTCTTGTCTATTACTTTTAAGGAGCTGAATTCCTAATTGCTGATATGGCAATATATCTCCAATGTTGTCTCTGGCTGATGCTCTAGATAAGGCAGCGTAGGAGAAAAATACTTTCAGGTACTCGCCGCTGTCCCCATGTCTTCACCGTAAAGCTTTGCTCTACACAGGTGAAGCATACTGTGGCGGAAGTAAAGGAACTTCAGCTGTTGTTTGTGCACCCCTGGTGAGCATCCTTCATCAGCTGGGGCACAGGTGGCACATTCCACCACAAGTGGGACAGAGTTGCTGCTCCTGCCTTGCCTTGGCTCTGCTTGAGAGCCCCAGGAGACGACAGATTGCTTCCCATGGGCCTCACTGTCAAATATAACCTGCCTAATATTCTCCAAAAGTGAGGACATGGCTGTGACAAGTCCCAGATGGGACTCACAGGCCATAGTGTCAATGTGGAAGCCAACAACTCCAAAGGAGGGGGCCTCACCCGACGTCCTTGGGCAGGAAGCAGGTTAGCCGCTGGGAAAGTGCAGGTCGCAGAGCCCCTATGGTCTGAACTTGAATCGTCCTCCACTGGAACCTAGTGCAATATTAGTTTTCCTTTCCTGCTTCAACTTGGGAGCCATTGCTTAGTAAGATGTCTGAACTTGTCCAGCAAGCGCAAAAAGCCACCTTTACCCTGCCCTCATCCTCGTGGTGCTTCCCACGCACAGCCGAGGTGCACTTATTCCCGTTTCTGCTAGGAGTGCTGAGCGCTTGCACGCTGGCCTACATGAGCATGTGCGATCTGCTGTTCTGAGCCTGATCTAAATCAGGCTTGAGGGACGGATCTGTAAGAGAGCCCATGCAAACATGCAGGCTTACAAGTTCTCCTCTGAGAGATGGTTATCGAGTGTCTACCAGATGGGCTCCTGCCTAGGACGGCCCCAGCTGGCCAGCACAGTTTGATCTTCTGAGCACCCTGCTCTTCACTGCGGCTTTTGTCCCCTGGGTTCAGCTTCTCTGAAGAGTAGCCAGGATTTGCTCAGGAGAGTTGTAGTAAAATTTCTTTGTAAAGCACTCTGGGCTGACATTCGCTTTTGGCTGCTGGTTTCCTAAATCCCTGGCTCCATATGTCATTAGGGCTGTCTCTCGCCTCCCAGATCCTGCGGAGGTGACTGCTTCTCTTGCCTCCTTGGTGGCTGGTTAATATTCAGTGCCATTTTCTTCCCCCCGACTGTCCCGGTGTGGGCGCGCGTGCCTGCTCCTACAGCGCGTTCTAATGATGTGCATGTCTGCTCCTGGCTTTGCTTTCATTCCACTATTTTTTAGTTTGACTGCTGGGGACTGTGAGTCATCAGTGGCAGTGTTCTGTGCTGAATGGATTAGCTAGGGCCTAAAAATAGCCAAGGCACTCATGCAAGCAGCAAATAAGCCAGGGAGTCAGTCCCTTAGCAGCCAAGGCAACCTACTTGCCAACACTTACCATGCAGGGCTTGGCGGAAATAAATCCTAATGGATCAAAAAAGAGATATTTGCTCACTGCCCTAAACACACAGCTCTGTGCTGGGCTAATGCCCCAATTCTTTTTTTTTTTTTTTTTAATTTATTAGATGAATATGGAGTTACAATTGAGGGGGAAACATTGTCAAACAATCAAGAACAAATGTATATATACTTAGTCATCCAAGGCTAATGCCATGTCATGGATGCCCAGCTTGGGTTCCCCATGTTGCTGTTTCCCCCAGGAGACCCCCTGAGTTAAATGGGTATCTCATGGAGGTCAGAGATCTCCTTCTGAGATGATTCCCCCATATTCCCACCCTTCAGTCTCCTAGATAACCTTCCTAAGCCCTCCCCCCACTCTGTTCCCCACCCTATGCCTCCAGGTATCCTAGGCAATCATCCCCCTGTTACGTTAAGAATCATACAATTTGAGGTTATTATTAGCATAGCCATCTAACATACTGCTTCCTGATGTATTCTAGCTTCCACAGATGAGAGAAACCATTCAGCCCTTGAGTCTCTAAGATTGGGATACTTCATTTAGCATAATTCTTTCCATCTCCATTCATTTGATTTCAAAAGCCATAATATCATCTTCTCTTATGGCCAAGTAGTATTCCATTGTATATATGTACCAAAGTTTCTGTATCCATTGTCAAGTGAGGGGCATCTGGGTTGGTTCCGTAATCTAGCTGCAGTGAATTGAGCTGCTATAAACATTGATGAAGTCACATCACTATAATATGCTGATTCTAACTCTTTTGGGGAAATACCCAAGAGAGGGATAGCTGGGTCATAAGGTGGTTCCTAATGCTCCAATTCTTGATCATATAAATCCGATCCATTCTAATACATGCAGAGAAACTGCATCAAGCACATCTTTGTTTCTGTATACCCCCCAAAAAACAAACAAACAAAAAAGTCTGGCATAGCAGCATTCTCAGACAGACTCAGCTACTGGGGAGGCTGAGGTAGGAGGATCCCTGGAGCCCAGAAGTTCAAAACCAGCCTGGGCAATGAGCCTGAACCCATCTCAGAAAAATAAAAAAGCAAAAGCACATATATGAAGAAGAAAAATGCTCTCTAAATCTTCGTGTGATATAAGGGCCCCCAGATGGGTGATCTTTTATGTATTATTGAGGCAGGTTGCCATAAACCATTATTTACAGCTTTCTAAAAACATTAACAGGCTTTATTGCTTTAAGCTGTTTTAGGTGTATAAAACATTGAGCAGAAAGTAGAGTTCACACATGGACACACTTTCTTCTATTAAAACCCTGCATTGATAAAATAACATTTGTTGTGATTGATGAACCAGTATTGATCCATTATTAACTAAATCCCATGCTTCCTGCTGGGGTTGCTCTGTCTTGTGAACTCTGAGGTTTTAGCATCACAGTATCGTTCAGAGTAGTCTTACCATTCTAAAAACTCTTCCTGTTTCACCTGTTCACCCTGCCTCTGAACTCCTTGCCTCAAACTCCTGGCAGCCCCCAATTTTTTACCATCTCTGTAATGTTGCCTTTTTCCAGACTGTCACGAGGTTGGAATCATCCAGGATGTAGCCTTTTCAAACTGGCCTCTTGCACTTAGCAATGTGAGCTTCTGTTTCCTCTGGGCCTTTTCTGCGGCTTTGGTAGGAGTGCGTCTTTTTGACACTGAATATGCTGCTGTTCTTAAGGTACTTATTTTAAGACCCCAAGAGAGGCTTGCACGCCGGGAGGAATCTCTGCCCTCCATGCAATGTCTCATGCCACTGAGTCCGAGCTGTCACGGCTGCTGGCTGGGTGTTGTCCTTCCTGGCCAGCCCTGAGCTGAGCCTCTTAACGGGTTCTTCCCACAGGACAGTTCTGCAAGCCACGCAATGATGCGTGCGAAGAACCCGGCTTGTAACTGGGACCTGTGTTTGGAGGCGTCACTGCGCAAGGGTGCGGGTTTCCTGAGCAACCCTGAAATGCTCCACTGCAGGCTGAGTCAGACCAAGTGTTAATGTGACGGGGTGTTTTAAATAGAATACTCACAGATATTCTTGCACCCAACTGAAGAGTTCTGACTATTTTATTAAGGATTTTTCAATATTGAAGTAAATGGTCTCTCGCTTCCCCCTAGTCATTGCTAACAGGATTTTCTGGTTTCCTTCGTAATGAGGCAGAGTCATACAAACTGTTCAAGAAAAAGGCATATGGGCTTCTCTGTACAGGTAAAAGAGAATCCGGAGTTTTGCTTGTTTAAGAATTTTCGGTCTATTAATTTCACAAAAGGCAAGACATATTCATCAGAACCCATCATCTGAGAGACTTCATTGCTCCAGCTACAGGGGGAGTTTATATGTCTGTGATTACATCACCCTAAGAGAAGAAAACAATTATTTTGTAAAGCAGATGCCCTTCACGGTTGCGTAAAGAGATTCTTACGAGGGAAGAGGAGACTCGTCTAAACAACAGACGCTTTATTTCCTTCTGTCCTGTTTTTGGTGAAATGTACATATGTGTATATAGACAGCACCAATCTAAGTGAAATATAACACAAACAGCAGAAATATGTGCATGCACATATAGGGTTTAGACACAGGAATTGACTAAGTAGTTAAAGGAATTTTATTGAGCTTTCGCAAAGAACTAAAGACAAGAACTCAGTGATTATGGTGCTTGCTCTGGCATGCACAAGGACTCAGGTTCAAACCCCAGCACCACGTACACCACCAAGTGTCAGAGCAATGAAAGCTGCAGGAGAAACTAAATAAAATTGATTCCCCACCCCCACCCTTCTCTCTTAAAAAAAAACAAAACAAAAACAAATAGTCGCTATCCAGGCTAGGAAGAAGACGTCCAACACATAGCTATCTGCCCAGAAGTCAGACGTAAGATTGTGCTGCCTCTGTCTGGAGGGTTTTAGTTTTAGTGGAGCAGTAGAGGGCAGGAGGCAGAGAGCAGGTTTCTCATAAGCATGGTGCTGAGGTCTTAGCAGGGCCAGGAGGTGGGAAGGGGTGGGCAGAATGGCACCAGATCTGCCCCTAAAACTGAGCAGTAGTAACTTTGAGACATCCAGAGATGAAAGGCTGAGGGGTTTCAAGCTGGCAGAAGAGCACCCTCACTTTCACCCTATCGATTACGTAGTGCTTGGATGTATTTATGGAATGAGGAGATGGCCTCTGGCAACCGCCAGGAGTCCCGTAATGTGCTGTAGTTGTACATGGTCCTGTGCCCTTGAAGTTATTTTCATTGGCGTTTCATCAGAGGCCGTCCTGGAAAATGTTTGGACCATCGATGAGATCATAAAATAGATTAATGATTATCAGCTGAAGGAGCTAGAGTGGACAGGAAGCAACTGAAGTTTGATTTTGTGAAATTATGAGGAGCTCAGTCTCATGGCAGAGGAACCATAACCAAGGCAGGTATGGTTCAGCCCAGTAAGGTGCCAGTCAGGGATGAGGCAGACCCTGCAGGCAGGCACTGCCCCTTTCTCTAGGAGAGTCTTAAGCCCCAGGATGTTGGCTGATTTAAAAAAAAAAAAAAATTCTCTCCATTGTCTCAACATTGACCTCTGCTGGCCAGTTCTGCCATTGCAACGTTTTTCCATACAGAAGGCAAATGTCATTCTTTCAAGTATCCCGGACTCTAGAGATAGAACAGTGGGGAAGAGAGAAACAGATAGTATGTAAGTAAATATAAAAATGATGCATCAAGGGGCTAGAGCAGTGGCTCAGCGGTTACAGTGTTTGCCTGGCATGCGCAAGGACACGGGTGCAAACCCCAGCAACACAACAAAGTGTTGGAGCAATAAAAGCCACATGAAAAACTAAGTAAAATTGATTCTCTCTTTCTCTCTCTCTCAGTGTCCCTCTTTCTCTTTAAAAAATAATAACACATAAAAAGTTCTACTGGAGCCCAGCATGGTGGTGTCCGCATGTAATCCCAGAAACTCAGGAGGCCAAGGCAGGAGATTGCAAGTTCAAAGGCAGCCTCAGAAATTTAGACCCTAAGCAACTTACTAAGACCTTGTCTCAAAATAAAAAATAAAATGGGCTGGGGATGTGGCTCAGTAGTTAAGTGCCCCTGGGTTCAATCTCCAGTACCAAATTTTAAAAAAAGTTCTATTGAAGAAAATCAGTGTAAAGACTAAAGGAATCTAAGGATGGAAGGTTGTTAATATATTAGAGGGGCAGTCAGGGAAGCTCTCTCCGAGTAGGAGAAGGAGAGGCAACAGCACAAGGGGGGAAAGGATCCCTGGTGGAGAGGATGGCAGGACCACAGCCTTGGAGGTGCACATGTCTTTGGAATTAAAGAACCATCCAAGAGACCAGTGTTAGTGCAACACGGCGAAGACGGTAGGACAGTTGGGGTACAAATCACATCAGGCTTCTTCTGCAACTTTTTTTTTTTTTTTTTTTTTTTTGCCAAGTGGGATGGTGGCCTGAGCCAGGACAGAGGTGGTAGATAGTAAGAAATGGCCTGTTTGGAAGAGGACCCCATAGAATTTGCTTATGATTTGTATGTGTGTGGTATTTATTGCAGGACAGAAAACAGGCTGAGCATGATGGCACACTCCTATAATCCCAGCGACTCAGGAGGCTGAGGCAGGAGGATCACAAGTTCAAGGCCAGTCTCAGCAACTTAGCAAGGCCTTAAGCAACTTAGTGAGACCTTGTTTCAAAATTAAAAAGCAAGAAAGGGCTGGGGATATCGATCATTGGTTAAGTGTCCCAGGGGTCAATCTCCATTACCCACCCCCAACAACAACAAAAGAAAATGCAGAAGATACTGTGTTCCCCAGACCCTTGACCTGACCAACTTGAAAAGTGGAAGAGTCATTAACGGAGGTGGTGATGAGCAGGCAGGGCCTATTGGGAGGTCTGTTTCCATCACGTAAAGTTAGAGTGGCTGATAGATAGCCAGGTGGACATCACATCGTTCGATGATAGGCAGCTGCCAAGTATGCCCTTGAGAAATTGCTTGCTTAGCAAGTGCATTTCTGTCTCATGGAAGGTAAGAATCTGTGTCCTAAATAGTAATTGGATTTCTTCATTAACTGTTAATGATTAGTTAAGCCTTAAGAATGTTCGTGTCTGGCCAGGCACCGTGCACACCCCTGTAATCCCACCGACTCAAGAGGCTGAGGCAGGAGCACCACAAGTTCAAAGCCAGTCTCACCAACTTAGACTCTAAGAAACTGAGCAAGGCCCTGTCTCAAAATAAAAAACAAAAAGGGCCAATAAAGTGGCTCAGGGGTTAAGCACCCCCAGGTTCAAGCCCTGATACCCTCCAAAATGCTTATGTCTGTATGACAAGCCTAAATTAAAACAGATTTGCCATGACTACTTTAATGTACTCATTTGAGATAGGTGCCACCAGAATTTTCAGACTTTCACCAAAGACGGGGGAAACTTTAGAATTCACAAACATTCAGAGAAAAAAAAAATCACTATCTTAGTAGTTCAGACTAGATGGGCAAGAAAAATAGTGTTTTCCTGAGACATTCAATCCACTGCCCACGACGATCGTTATTGGAATAATCTCCTGCCCTTAACTTGGTTTGTGTATACCATGCTGGGCTCATCTGCTGACATTGTTTCCAGGATGACCCAGGAGGCAAAGTCAGACTTTAGGCAGAAGGGATCAAGTCCTTCAAAATGATGGAGAAAAGTCTCCCAGGTTCAATAAATTCCACTAATATCTGCTCCCTTTACAGCACATTTCAAATATTTTACCCCTGCCCATTGTTTTTCTTTCATGAATTTTTCAGTCCACAGTTTTGGCTGTGGACTACAGCACAGGATTTAATTCTAAGGCCTCTTTGCAGTTTTGAGATGAGGAAATAATGAAAGACTTTGAAAATGTCTGAAAACATCATGGGATCTTTCATGGTAAGCATACTCGTCGATATCATAGCTTTTAAACTAATCAATTACAGAGCCTGTTGTAACGGCCTTGGAGACCTTTTCTTCTGTCTGTAGATCCTTTGGTAACAAGTGAGAAAACTTTATAGATTTATCTGTGTCTACAGTAGTGACTGGTTTCAGAAAATGAATATTGACTGCTCTAAGAAGCATTTGTAATATGGTGCACACATCACAAGACCTGCCCATCAGAAGCTGCTGGGCTGTCTGCCCAAGAATAGGGCATCACGCATAAGAGGCACAGAGCCTACTTCATGTTTGGAAGTAGGACTCCACTATCATAAACGCATTACCTCCAATTGACATTAGGTAGGAATAAGAAAACTGAGTCTGGGAGTTTTTGTTTTTTTTTTTTAAGAGAGAATCAATTTTATTTTGTTTTTCATCGCTCCAACACTTAGTTGTGTATGTAGTGCTGGGGTTCAAACCCGGGACATTGTGCGTTTCCGGCAAGCACGGCAACCGCTGAGCCACCACTCTGGAAGATTTTTTAGGAGATATTGACCCTGGAGAACTTTGATTCTCTGACTTGGAAATGCAACTAAATAATCCCCATTTGAAATAGGGTTTTGTTCCTTCTGCACAGCTAATGTTAGTGGCCGTGAAAGGTTTGGAGAGGGTCTTTGGGGTCCTTCCAGCTCGGTCCTCCCACCTAGACCTCAGTGGGTATCCCTGTCTGATTCTGCAGCTAGTAACTGTATTCTTACATGTGCATGTGTAAATATAGGTTGACCACCTCTGATCTGAAATTGGAAACTTGAGCACCAGTGTGATGCTGAAATGATTTTGGAGGGTTTCAATTTTTTGTATTAGGTATGCTCAGCCTGTAAAGTTTACATACATGTTCCAAATTTCTTTAGAACTCCAAAATCTGAAACACTGCTCATTCCAGGCATTTTGGGTAAGGGCTACTCAACCGGTATGTGCCTGTGTGATATAAATGTAATTTTGAAACTGAACGTCAGTCAGGCGCAATGGTGCGTGCCTATAATCCCT
Organism: Aplodontia rufa; assembly: GCA_004027875.1. Taxonomy (NCBI): domain Eukaryota; kingdom Metazoa; phylum Chordata; class Mammalia; order Rodentia; family Aplodontiidae; genus Aplodontia; species Aplodontia rufa. The sequence continues at coordinate 52,096 of PVKS010006528.1, read as the reverse complement.
TCCACTCAGGAGGCTGAGGCAGGAGGATCGCAAGTTCAAAGCCAGCCTCAGCAAGTTAGTGAGGCCCTAAGCAACTTAGCGAGATCCTGTCTCAGTGGTTAAACACCCCTGGATTCAATCCCATTACCCTCTTCCCACCAAAAAAGACTAAACATCAGCCTTGTCAGACACTCACATAGGGTGACTGGAATTATAGCTATGAGATGCTATATCATAATTTTATGTACCATGAAACAAGTCTGAGCTCTTGCCATTAAATTCTAGTTACTTCAAGTCAGAATCACTGCTGTTGGGGGTAACAGAACATTAAGTCATCTCTTTGGTGGATTGTAATGCCTTTGTTCACAGGGAATAGAACTCAGGAGGCATAGGAAAAAGAAGATTGGTTTAGGAGCCAAAGACTGGGGTTAAATCTCATTCCATAAGTTAACAGCAATGACATCAGGCAAGTGATATAACCTGAGACTATTTTTAAAATAGTCTCATTAATATTGTCTCACTAATAAAACTTTCAACAAATTATATTTTTAAACTTTGTTCTTGGGTGTTTGGAAGGTAATAGGCATTACAATTTAACTGTCCACCTGGTGTAGTGCACACCTCTGATCCCAGCAGTTCAGGAGGCTGAGACAGGAAGACTGCAAGTTCAAAGCCAGCCTCAGCAATTTAGTGAGGCCCTGAATAGCTTAGTGAGACCTTGTTGTTGTTTGAGACAGGGTCTCTCGCTGAGTTGCAGGACCTCACCCAGTGATCCTCCTCCCTCAGACTCTGAACCACTCAGATTATAGGTGTGCACCACCACACCCAACCATGTAACTTCTTTTAGTTTGCTTGAAAATGTATTTATTTTGCTTTTATTCTTGAAGGATTCTTTTGCTCCTGTAGAATTCTTGATTGGCTATAATTTTTCTTTAGTACTTTAAAGATATTTTGTTGTCTTCTGAGTTTAATTGTTACTTATTTCGAGGTAATGTTTATTTTGTTGTGGAGGCTTTGGAGATGTTCTGTCTTTGGTTTAACTACAGCCTAAGTGAGGATTTCTTTTAATTTTTCTTGCTTGGGGTTAATCTTTCTTGAATCCACAGCCTATTGTTTCTCATTTGCTGGTAGATAATCATCATCTCAGGTATCACTTCTGTCTCATGCTTTGTCTCCCATTTCTAGGATTCAAGTTATTAGACCTTCTCAAATGTCTCTTTATCTTCTTGTCTGTTTTACTCTGTATAGCTCCTTCCTAAGCTCTTATTAGAATTCAGTTCACTAATCTTCTCTTCAACCATGTCTATTCAGTTCAAAAATTCATTGCATTCGTAAGTGGGTGTATTTTTTTAAAACTCTACACTTTCCATGGATCTTTTAAAAGTAGATTCTAGTTCTCTACTCTTTAATCTTCCTCAGTATTGTAAGCATAGACATTTTTAGTCTATATCAGATGACTCTATTTCATAAGTGTCTGTGGGTCTGTTTTTATTAGCTGCTATCTTTACGAGTTTCTGTTCATGTTATCCCCTCATGCCTCACTCTTCAAAATTTGCAAAATAGCTTGTAGAAATAATTCAAGACCTTATCTGATTTAGGGACTGGAATGATTCAGATCTGAGCTTTAGAACTTGAAAGATTGTCTGTTTCTGCTTTATCCTGACTTCTGAGGTGTGATGCTTAGAAGTGGGGTTCACCCAAGAGCCCTGTCCCTTGGTACCCTGACTCTTTGCCATGCCAGTCACGCTTCTGAGATGATCAAAAGTCCACTCGCTTTCACAGTGCTCTGCTTTGGAATGTTCAAAATAGGCCTCCAAAACAGGGTTCTGGGCACCGTTTCTTGATCTGAATCAGTAATTTTTTACTCTCATTTTCTGTCCAATGCCATATGATAAAAAAAGAAAAATAGCATTTTACCTGGGTTTTGTGTTTGTGTATATTTTTTTTTCCAAACTTGATAGTTGTCTTTAGTAGGAAGACTGATCCAAAATACCTAGTCTTCTACATCTATAAGGACCACTGAAATTTTGCTTTTTAAAACTATTTCATTTTCATTTTCTTTTAAAAATAACATTGAAGAAATAAAATGTCCATAAGAATTAAATTGTTGAAAACCTCCAATGCATCTCAGCCTGATTTAGTGACAACGGCAAGCCTGGCCAGTTCACTGTCCCCTGCACACTCCCTCTCCTTCATTCACATAGCCCTGCTTTTAGGAATCTCTTCCTCACAGCCACACCTCTACCCTCACTGTATTTTCAATGTCAGTTAAGCATATTCTCATCCAGTGAAACTTCCTTACTCATCGCTTCTCCAAACTGGTGCACGCCTGTCCTGTGCCATCCAGTGACCACGCTGTGCATGCCCCACTGGGCTGACAGGCACTTTTGATTATGGCTTTCTTTGAGCCACTTGGTTCTGATTCCCCTTTGGGGCCGGGACTGCCTTCATATGGTCTCCTTAGCACGGTGCCAGCTGTTGAGGGGATCCTGGGCTTCAGTGCTCTTTGCTTGTCCAAACAACAGAGAAACTGGACTTGACCATCCTGGTGAGTGTCCTCCTTCCAAACCCTGCCCGACCTTCAGGTCCTGGGAAATCCTTCCTAGTAACTCAGACCCTTGTGATTCTGAAATTCCTAGAGTTCACCCTCATTGACCCAGTAAATGTTAGGCTCCAGCCACTTGTCAATTCCCCTTCTAGGGCTGGGGTACAGTGGTAAACACAGGTGCCTTCCTGGTGGCGCTTAGGTATAGTTTCACTTGGATCCATACTCGGCCCTATCACACATGGTGGTAGCTTGTCCAGTGAGCTCATAAGGTGCCTGACCCTATAGCCTGGGCTCCTGAGTTACCCAGAGTCCAGCTCACTGCCAAGCACCCAGGAGATGCTTTCTGTTGCTGGGGGCCAATGCCCTGTTTGAACGGAGACCTGCTGTAGGGCCAGTAGGAAAATGTTTTGAATGCTGAATGGACTTTTTACATTGGACAGTGTTCTCTGCCTTCTGCCCCCCATCCATGTGTGGTTAAGTACAGTTAAAAGGGAAATATCAGCTCATTTGTCCTGCGTGGCTGGGGAGGGGGCATTTTTATAAACTAAGTGTGTGTATTAAATAAAGTGGGAAAATCATGTTTATGTTTCCTTCCTTCTCTCCCTGTCTCTCACTGTCCCTGCAGGTCAGCGTTGAAGTTTTGGTAGAGTACCCTTTTTTTGTGTTTGGACAGGGCTGGTCATCCTGCTGCCCAGAAAGAACCAGTCAGCTCTTTGATTTGCCGTGTTCCAAACTCTCGGTGGGGGATGTCTGCATCTCGCTGACCCTCAAGAACCTGAAGAATGGCTCTGTTAAAAAGGGCCAGCCCGTGGATCCTGCCAGCGTCCTCCTGAAGCACTCAAAGACGGACAGCCTGGCAGGCAGTAGGCACAGGTACACAGAGCAGGAAAACGGACTCAATCAGGGAAGTGCCCAGATGCTCTCTGAGAATGGCGAACTGAAGTTTCCAGAAAAAATAGGATTGCCTGCAGCGCCCTTCCTCACCAAAACAGAACCCAGCAAGCCCATGGCCACGAGGAAGAGGAGGTGGTCGGCCCCGGAGACCCGCAAACTGGAGAAGCCGGAAGAGGAACCACCTTTGACTCTCCCCAAGCCCTCGCTAATCCCTCAGGAGGTTAAGATCTGCATCGAGGGCCGGTCTAACCTGGGCAAGTAGAGGCCAGCGGGGAAAAGAAGTGAGGCTCTCCCTTACCATTCGTATCCAGATTACTGTACTGTAGGCTAATAACACAGTATTTACATGTTATCCTCTTCCTTTAGGTTTCTGTTCTAACCTTGTCAATAGAGTTACAAGCAGGTGCGCTAAGGGGGAGACTGGTGCATTTGCTTTGTCTTGAGTGTCTGTCAGGGAGCAGGCAGGAGGAGGGTGGGGTCCGAGCAGCGACAATCCAGGCTCCAGGCATTCCAGGTGGAAATGAATGTGACCTCACCCACGCCTGCCTTCTCTTAGCAGCACTGAGGCATCTGACGGGCACCGACTCCCTCTCGTTTCAAAAGAAAGTTCCATGGGAAGGGACTTGCCAGGGTGCAGGAGCGCGTGCCTGTGGGGGTGCACGGGTGCAGCAGTGGCAAGTGAGAGTCCCTTTTTCTCTGCCTCCCTCTGCCTCTTGCTCTCAGCCTGGGATTGGGGGTCCAGAGCCATGTCCTCTGGGGGTTCCTATGTGCAAAATCATCACCAGGAACCCAGCTTCAGTATATCACAGGGAGACATCAGATGGCAGGTGGAAAGCTAACAGTTTCAAAGAACATTTTTCTCTCCAACATATTTTACAATAAAAGCAACTTTTAATCATATAGATATATATTTCCCCCTATGGGGCCTGACTGCACTGATATATATATATATATATATTTTTGTTTTTAAAGAGCAACTGCCACACGTGGGATTTTGTTTCTGCTTTAGAGTGCAGTGATGTCACCAGGGTGTTATGGGCAGGAAAGCCCCTGTGTAGCTCTGTGGGGGGTGGGGAGCGGGGCTAGGGGGCAGAGGGCATGCCCACACTGGTTTCTGTGCAGTGTTAGGACAACCAATCAGGTAATTGCATTGACTTCACTCCCAAGAGGTAGGTGCACACTGCCCTTCGGTGAGAGGAACAACACTCTGAGTTTAGTTTGCAAAAATCCTTGTCTTTTAACTCTAGTACTGTTTATATAGTTCATCACTATGGACGACCCGGGTGCCCCTTTTTTTCAGATTCCAATGTGACACAAGGAATTAGATTTTGAAGATAAGCATATATTACTATCTCTAAGCACTTAAAATGCTGTTCACACTTTATCACCAAGCATCTTGGTCTGTCATTTAACGAGTACTGTATCTCACTTTAAACTCTTTGGGAAGAGAAAACAAAAAAGAAAAAAAAACTAAGTTGCTTTCCTTTTTTTTGACACTGTAACTACATTTCAACTCTGCAGAGTTGCTCACAAGCAAGATACTGAAAGTTTCAATGTGGTTTAAAGGGACGAATGTGAATTATGAACTAGCATGTGACAATAAATGACCACCAAGTACTACCTGACAGGAGGCACTTGCCACTTTGATATTGGAAAAGGAATTAAAGGCATATGCAGAGTTGGCAGAGAAACGGAGAGAAAAGGGATAGAGAAAAGAATACTCATTCTTGTCCAGTGTTTTTAAGATGAACTTTTAAAGAACCTTGCAATTTGCACATCTTGAGTTTATAATTTGTGTGATATTCCTGCAGTTTTTATCCAATAACATTGTGGGAAAGGTTTGGGGGACTGAACGAGCATAAATAAATGTAGCAAAATTACTTTCTAACCTGCCTAAACTCTAGGCCATTTTATAAGGTTATGTTCCTTTCAAAATTCATTTTGGTCTTTCTACCACATCTGTCACGAAAATCCAGGTCTTAGCAGGACAACTCTGAGAATTTTCTTCAGATTTATTGAGAGAGTTTTCTGTAAAGACATTTATATATGTGAGCAAGTTTTTTTAATTACTTTATTATTGTTATTAATGTTATTTTCAGAATGACTTTTTTTTTCTATTTGAAATCAAATCAAGATTTAATGTTTGGTACAAACCCAGAAAGGGCAGTTCATAAAAGTTCAAACCTTTCCTTCCCAGAGATCTGAAACATCATCTGTGGGTTCTGAGTGTATCTTCAAGTGCTTTACAAAACAACAACAACAAAAATGTTTTATAAGCAGGGAGAAGTTTTTAACTATTCTTACTTGGATAGCTGCAACTAACCTGAACAAATTCTTCCTCCATTTTTCTTTTACCATCGAAAATAGTGCTTCTTCCATTTCACAAAATTAAGAAGAAAATTCCTAATATCAACCCACAGGTTACCTATCTGGTAGTCATTTACATTTGGCTCTCAGCAGGACTAATGGTTTTGATAAACCATTTTCTGGGGTGTACCAAAAACATTTGAGTAGGTTTAGAATGGCTCGGCTCCTTCCTCGACTGATCTTGAATCTCATTACCCTCTCAGCACGCTCGCGAACCTGGGTGGTTCTTGGAGCCAGCCTGCTTAGCGTTGTATTCCTTAAACGTTTCTGTTCAGAGAACTTGCTTAATCTTCCATATATTCTGCTCAGGGCACTTGCAATTATTAGGTTTTGTTTTTCTTTCCTTTTTTTTTTTTATAATCTTGAATGGTAAGAGGAATACGGGGCTGCCACATAGACTTTGTTCTCATTTGTACCACTATCTACAACAAAAACACACCCACCTTCTGGCTGGCTTTGAGTATGGAACTGACCGCATCCACTCAACCAACACTAAAACGGGAAAACACATATGGTTCAGAGCAATAGGAACATCATCCTAATTCTGTGGTTCTATTTCAGGTATAGGAATTATAAAATCAAGGGTTCTTTCTAAACATAGGTCCTACTGCATTCTCTTGTTTTTATTAGCATGTGCAATACTTTCTGTGCCAATAGAGTCTGACCAGTGTGCTTTCTAGTTAAAGCGCAGTCCTTTCTGGCTTTTTCCTTGTGTGGTTGGTGGATCTTCCCCCATTCTGGCCAGAGAGGGGCTGGAGGGAAGCAGCCAGGACAGGGAGCCCTCCCGCCTTCCCCCACTGTGGATGCTGAGTGTTGGGGTGGGAAGCCTGCAGAAGCCCAGTGTTATCTGTCACCATGTCGCAGAAAGAGCCAGCGAAGGAGACCTGGGGAAAGAGCTGCAGTTCCCCATCACCCCACGAATAGCGAGTGTGGAGTGGAGGAAGGAGGCAGATCATGTCCAAGACCCACCTTGGAGTGATGTAGGCAGGAATCAACTCATTTTCCACCGGTCACTTCTGCAAAGGCGCAGACCCCAAGGGGTGTGTGTCCTGGAGCCCTGGAGCCCTGGCTCTGAACGTGGGCAGCTCCTGTGGCCCATGGTGTGCATGCATGCCATCTGAGCGTGCCAGCCAGTGGCCTTGGAGGGGACCACCTGCGGACCCGGTCACCCCCCGCTCCCTTGTGGCAGCTGTCTCTTCAAATAGGAAGAATGCACAGAAGACAGGAGCCATCTCCTGTTGCAGACAGGCAAGTCCGGAGCAGCCTCTGTCATCCCTCCTGAGTGGCAGACGTCACAATGACAGGGGTCCAAGCTCCTCGGTGCTGGCCAGCGCAGCGTGCGAGGATCCGCCAGGTGCCTCATTACTTTCCTCTTGACAACATTCACCAACGGCCGTCTTTCGTTCCTCTTTCTTTCTTGTTTTCCATTCTTAAACTAAATGACAGCAGGCCTTTTGCGTTTACAACTGAACACAATCACCACGAAATTAGTCAGGGCGAAAAGAAAAAAAAATTAATAAGAAAACCAATAAACAAGAACCTCTCTTTATAGGGATCTCTCAATATAGAAAATGACTGTTCCATAGAACGTTTAACTTGGGAATGATTTCAGTTTGTCGGGGCCACTTTGGGGGAGGGAGGGATACAGAGACGGCCACCACTTACCTCAGATCTTTTAAAAGTGGAAATACAAAATTGCATTTCCTGGGGACTTTGGGGATGGTTTTCGATGTCGGTCAAGTTTTTGTCCTATGGGTCTGGTTTGGGGTGACTTGATTTCTGTGGCAGTGGCGGTGGCTGATTCCATTTCTAAGTGAACTGTGAGCCTGTGTATTTTGTTCGGTGAGTGTGTCGGGTCCCCCCTCCCTCTCCCCTAAAGGAACTCTGCAGAATTTTCACACCTCTTACTCAGGGACGGGGCTGGTGTGTGTGGAACACTGAGTCCGGCAGCGGCACTTTGGCTGCTCTGCAGTAGGGCTGTGCGACCTCTAGGAATGTTTGGGTTTCCCGCACCGGGTGGATCACTCCTTAGATCCTGCATAGACGGCAATACAATGCTGTGTGTTCACAACGAACAGTAGCTCCTGGTAATCCTAAAATCCACTCTCTTTGCACATAGTTTGAATCTTTACTGAAATACGTTGCCAAAATTTTATTTTTGTTGTTGTAGCTTTGGGTTTCTGTTTTGTTTTTTAAGGAAACAATTGACAATACCCTTGTAACATCTGTGACTACTAAAGGAAACCTTATTTCTTTCATGGAGAGAAAAAAAAAATCTGAGATGCTTTTGAAGACACTAATGCCAGGCTATTTCAGACATGGGTGAGGAAGCAGAGCTCTTGGGACAGAAAGCCGGGCTTCTTGAGCTGCGCTGGTTGTCATGGATACCGTTTCCTGAATCACAAGCCGCTCAACAAACTGGTCTCTCCTGAACCCTTTGCACTTCCAATTTCCTAGTCACCCTCGATAATTCCAGGTGGAAACAGGGCCGGCGGTCTTCCTGGCCTGATCCAGCTTCTTCTTCAGTGGTGAAATGAAAGGCAAGAAAGAGAATTACACTTTTTTGTTGTTTTTAAAGTGGAGTGGAGGCTGTTGCTTCCACATTTTGTGTTTTTAACCCAGAATTTCTGAAATAGAGAATTTAAGAACACATCAAGTAATAAACATACAGAGAATATACTTTTTCTAAAGCACATGCATATGGCTTGTTGAGTTGGTTTCCTCTTTTCCACGGACAGTGTTGTGTTTCTGTTCATAGGGAAACTCCAAACAACTAGCACACCTCTACTCCGGAGCTGAGATTTCTTTTACATAAATGACCTCGCTTCAAATGTTACCTTACTGATAAGATCTTTTCTTGTAGCACTATACCTTGTGGGAATTTTTTTTTCTTTAATGTACACCTAATTTGAGAAGCTGAAGAAAAATTTAAAAAAAAATGTAAGCACTCACTTTGAGGAGTACAGGTAATGTTTTTAATAAAATTGCACAAAAAAGAAAAATGAATGTTGAAATGGTTCATTCAGTGTTTGAAAGATGTGGATCTGTTGAAACTGAGTTTCATACTTGTTTGTAAAAGCAGAAAAGAAAAGCAGAGAAGGGTTGAAAGTTACATGTTTGGATTTTTTTTCTTTGTATATAGAAATTTGTCATGTCTAAATGATCAGATTTGTATGGTTATGGCCTGAAAGAATTACTTCATAATAGGCTCTTAAACTGTACCTAGGCTTCCTGTTCTGTTGTTACTCATCGCCCTCGACCGACAGCGGGGAACTTCGCATTCTGCTTGAGAATATTCTTCTTTCCTGGCTGAAAGTACTTCTGAGCTCCCTTTTGTAGTCTAAACTCTTTTTAAACCACTTGCATCTTCTTTTTCTTCAGAGATGATGTTTTAGACATGTTCAGCACTTCCTGTTCCTGTAAACCCAAAGAATATATACCTGAACATGAAGTGTTTCTAAAAGGGATCCTCTCTACCCATCAAACAGGACTCATTCTGAGGGCAAAATATGTATATTTAAAAAAAAAAAAAAGTTGAGCCTTCTTGCCCCCTACACACACATTTAAATGGAGGGTAAAATATGAATGTTAATTTAAATACCTTCTATTTAGTTTCATTTTTTCTTTAATAGAGGCCAAAAGAAATGTGGAGCGATTTCTCAGAAGTCCAATTCCTATCCAAAACCAAGCTGGACAGCTGTGGGGGTATTAAACATATCCACCTGCAATTCTTAAATTCAGAATCTCAGCCCCTTCCTAATTGCTCAATGCAACTCTCCTGGTAGCTGACAGGCACTTCAGTTTTTCACATCCCCATGACTTGCAAACAAATGGTTTATTAAACTCAAGTGCATATGGCCAATGGATCTATACAATAACAGTCTCTCAGAATCTCTATAACTCTTCTATCTGGGAGGACTCAAGTCTTCCACAGCAGATAAATTGGAGACTTCACCCACATTTTCTTTCCCTTTAGTTTGTCTGTGTGCTGTTTGGATGGTCAGTGAATGTCTCCTTTTTGTGGCCAACCTGAAGGCCTTTGTGGGAAGCGTTGTTTACAGTAATCCTTAGCAAGATAACATAGGATCCTCCGGAACACCAAGTCCAGGTGACACTGGCTTAGAGCTGTTGTCTTTAAAGATCACTAACCGAGAGGGTCGGCAGGCACATACGATTTCTCTGGTTCTCACCCGAACCACCTGTTCTTTAATTTATTCTCTGATTCAGGAGTGGGGTAATTTCTCTACTGACTTTTAAACTTGATACCTGTGCATCAGTCCTGTGAAAATGGCTCTGTTGGCCAGGATTCTTCCTCCCCAGCCTGCACTGCTCAACTGTAAACGCAGTTAGTGTCACCTGAACAGTTTCCATAGAGGCCTGTTTGTGGCGGCCTTCGGAGAAGACAGTCCTCATTTCTAGTCAGTGGGATCCTGGCCCCAGAGTCATCTCTGAGCTTTGTACCATTGGATGTTTAAAACATTGGATTAGTACCCACCAAATTTCCAATCCTATGCCTCCCACAGGCCAAGGGAGAACGGACACCAAAACTTGGGTCGAGGGCATGACCAGAATAGGCCAGCCAGTATGGAGGAGGACTAGGGATGGAATGATGTTTTGCACCTTATTGAAAAGAAAATTTTAAGTGCATACATAGTTAAGAGCTTTTATTGTGTCAGGAGAACTTTTTCCATATGCGTGCATACTCTCTGTAATTCCAGTGTAAAATATTGTACTTGCACTAGCTTTTATAAGACAAATATTAAAAACATGGAAGAATTCATATTCTATTTTCTAACCGTGGTGTGTCTATTTGTAGGATACACTCGAGTCTGTTTATTGAATTTTATGGTCCCTTTCTTTGATGGTGCTTGCAGGTTTTCTAGGTAGAAATTATTTCATTATTATAATAAAACAATGTTTGATTCAAAATTTGAACAAAATTGTTTTAAATAAATTGTCTGTATACCAGTACAAGTTTATTGTTTCAGTATACTCGTACTAATAAAATAACAGTGCCAATTGCAAAAGTGTCTTTGCCTTCTGTTGGATCCTCAGTGGCAGGTGTGGTGACAGCTCCTCCTTCCTGCACCCTTGTGCTCCACTCTGCCCTGGGGACTTGTTGCTGGAAGTGGTCTGAGACTTGGGAGGGAGTGAGAGGAGGCTCTAAGGTAAAAGGTTCTTGTCTGCTTCTGAGGTCTTGTGCAGTTGGTGTCTGTCTGAACACTGCTATCAGAGTCTTTGCTTGTAAACATTTGGCAGCCTCCTGGGCTCGCATGGTGTCATCAATACGTGCTCTGCTGTTCGGCTTTAACCTGGCTAGCGGTCTGAAGGTGGAAATACCCTGTTTCCTGCGGCTCCGTGATGCTTGAGGAACCTAGTGGTAAGGGGTCTCCTGGCACGGGGAGCTGCCCCTGTGGCTGTCTCAGGGGCACAGCAACACCGCTGCGCACCGGGCAGTCTTAGACAGATATGGCTTAGCAACCATCCAGAAAGTCATTCCCCGAGGACCTGGGACTTTCTGGTGTCCCCTGCCACCCATCTGTGTACGCAGCTCTGTCAAGTCTCTCCAGCCTGGAGTTTACACCTTGCTGGAAGGGAGAAATTCAAGAGTCCTCACTTGGTCCAGGAGGAATGGGAACCCTCCTGCCACTGTCATCTCGGCTAGGTGTTCTGGAAACATCCAGCTATCCTCTATGACTTAGGAGTTGAGGTCCTGACACTGTAGTAGTGTGATAGAAGAGCAGCAAGCCAGCGTGACGGGGCGAGCCTAAGTCCAGCCTGGGGGAGCCGTTGAGCAGGAACAACGCGCGGCCGTGGGTAAGCCCGGTGGAGCTTCTGACCTCTGCCTTGCAGTTTTGCTTTCATTTGATGCTGATGGATCTGTCGGGTCCCAAGTCTAATCACTGTGACAGTCCCAGAGGTTAAATCCACTAGGGGAAAGTCATAGCTGTGGTGCAGCAGGCCCTGAAGCATTCGGTGTGCCCTCCCTCTTGGGCACAGGAGGCCCAGGGGGTGGCAGCAGGCTGCAGCCTCACCCTCCATCCTCCTGACCAATACCTGGTCTGTGGCGCTCCTCCCTGTGCCTTCGTGCTGGGGACGGAGATGAACTTGCTGAGGGGAATGGAAAGGACGTTGTTTTCTCTTTGTTTCTTTAAATCGTGCTGCTCTAAGGTGACCCTTTGCAGTAACTCTCTTCGCTTTCCTAGAAACTGGATTGCAAGGGCCCTGCCTTTGGCTGTGAAAAGGAAGGAGGTGGTCTACAAGATCTTCACACAAGCTGGGTAAAGTAGTGTGTGTCAGGGACATCCCGCTCCTGGGACCACGTGGTATACTTCAAGAGCCTAACCTAAGACGAGACCCTGTGGACCCCTGGCCACAACAGCAGGAGTTTGGAGGGGGATGCGGTCCCTAAATATGTCCCTGTACTATTACGGGATATCCCTTCTTCTGTCCCTTGTGTGTGTCTTGCAACCGTCTCATTAAAACAAAGTTCAGGACCCGAGAGTGAAGCATGCCTCCTACAGGGACAGCAAGAGGCTGACACTGGCCCAGACAGGAGGTGGAGGACCTCCAGCAAGCCCTTCATTTGCTCTACCTGAAACCTCTTGACCCTCACCGATTGTCCAGAATTGAGCTCATTTCTACAGGTACAGAGCAATCTTTGTGGATTTCAGGGTGGGAGAGGGAGAGTGCTGAATTACCCTGATGTTAAAAAATGCTAGGTTGGGCTGGAGCAGTGGCTCAGTGATTACGGTGCTTGCCTGGCATGCACAAGGACCCGAGTTCGAACCCCAGCACCACGTACACAACTGAGTGTTGGAGCAACAAAGGCCACATGAAAAACTAAAGTTGTTTCTTTCCCTCCTCCTCTTTCTCTCACTGTCCCTCTTTCTTAAAAAACAAAACTGCTGGGTCTCTTTTTTTAAGAGAATCTATTTTTTCATCTAGTTTTTGTTTATCTGACAGTTGTGTTTGTGGTGCTTGGGTTCAAACCCAGGTCCCTGAACATCTACCGCTGAGCCACATCTCCAACTTTAAAACTAGGGCTGGGTGTAGTGACACACACCTGCAATCCCAGATTAGGCTGAGGCGAGGGGATTGCAAGTTCAAAGCCAGCCTCAGCAATTTAGTGAGGCCCTATTTGCCCCCATGGGGTGGCGGCCTAAAACTGGGTCTGGGTCTGTTTCTTCCCAGCGTGATGACGTGGTCAGCACTGGTCACTCTATTAATCCATCCTTATTAGTAGCACAGCATGTTCCCTCCCTCTCTAGAGCCATGCTTGCTTTTTAAAAGAAGCTCTGCTGCTGTATCCACTCAGCCTCTTTTAACAAGGGAAGTGGAATATCATGGTCTGCATAAACTTGCCAGTCCTCGGGGACAGTTGTAGTACAGTCACCAAGGCCCTGAGTCCTTCCCTCCAGACAAAGCCTCTGTTCCCAGTCACCCCTACAGCAGGACACTTCCTTGAAAGGTATAATCGCTATGCCAAGGGACGGGACAGACTCGCATTTTACAAGAACGCCTTTCAGGATGCTCCTGAGCAAAGCCGTTTGCCCTCTTCCAACGGGACTCTACTTGCTGCTCTCTCCGCAGACACCTTTCAAGAAAACACCTCGGAAACTTCGATTTATATCCACCTTGAGGAAGGTCCAGGCTGACCAGGGAAGGAAAATGAAACCCCTGCTCAGGCCAGCAGCTCTAAACAGGTAGCTGGAGATGGCTGGGGGCACGCAAGGGGACAGAGCTGGTGAAGACACTGCGTGTCCGCAGGGAACAGCCCTCTCCGTCGCGTTCTGCCAGTGTGTGCTTTTGTTCTTTTCCAGCAGCCTAAAGCTGGAGGGCAGGGATGCCTGTTCCCCGGGCTCTAGCTCTGCCCTGCCCTCCCAAGCTGCCTTGTGTGTGAACAGCCAAGTGTCCCGCTCATCGGGCTGGAAGGCGGCAGAAAAATCCCTCAAGGGCCCCATGCAAATGCAGACTCTAGCACTCAATCAAGTCTGATAACAGCATTATATTAAAGTGAACTTTTTCTTTTTAAAAAAGGTGCAGGTTTGTTGGAACGATGAGGCTGTGAGCTCCAGGCCCCATTGGTGACGTTTCTGGGCCCCAAAGCCTCCGGGCATCAGGAGTGGGAGGAAGGACGCAGCACCCCACCATTCGGAGCAGCCAGAAGCCAGGGACGGGGTTGAGAAGCAGGTGGCACGAAGGCTTCCACTCCAGCCGGACATCGCTTCACCCCTGAGCTAACTGAACACAGTGTTGTGCTGCTGGGTCACCCGGATGAACGTCGCCCTCCTGCTGAGCTCTTTGAGTTTGGCGGCCCCCACATAGGTGCAGGTAGACCTCAGTCCCCCCAAAATATCCAGAATTGTGTTCTCCACATCCCCTTTGTAAGGAACTTCCACCGTCTTGCCTTCAGATGCTCTGGGGGAGAAAGCAAATTGTTTTAATCTGGTTTCTTTTTCCTTAAGAACCCGGGGGAAATCCCCAGCCATTGCACTACTCAGATGGTGGGCAGTGCCCTCGGCCCTGACCCCACTCCCACCAAGTGCCAAATGGGTTGCAACAGCGCCGCAGGTGGAGCAATCCCTCCGGCACCCAGGGCACCAGGAAGAGGTCTTGACTGACAGCACCTGACGACACTGCAGACTCAAGTTCCACGTGGTGATGTTGTCAGCAGCCTGTGCTCTGCCCCACCAGAAACCAAGTCCACCTTTCTAACTTCCACATGACCAAGCTCTCACATGCCCACCTGGGAAAGGACCTGTCGCATTAGCTCTCGGAAAAGCCTCCTGCGGCAACAACAGGAAGAGCCCAGGGCTTGGCACGCCTGGGTTCCGTGCAGAGCCGCACCCGCCACCAGCAGTGGCTCCACTCTGACAGCCTGGCCTCTAGAAGCACTTGGTCCGTCTCCCGTATTCACCAGCTGCTCCCACAGGGCAACACAGCTACCAAGGCAAGGTGGGGGTCCCAGCCAAGAAGGGGCTCAGGAGGGTGGCCCCAGGGTTTGGCCCACATGGCTCATGGTTTCAAGGAGCATGGAGAAGCAAGCCTGGCCTCTGCCTGCTTCCCTCCAGCCATCTCAGGCCAGGAGACAAGGAGCACACTGCAAGATGTCAGGACGAGGCGGCATTCCCAGCCCTGGGATCGGGCCAGCCCTCCAGGACTGCTCCTTGCTCAGTCGCTTCTCGCCTGGACGGAGGTGCTTCTGCTCCGCAATTGCTTTGGGGCCCCAAGCCCTCTGAAGCGCATGATGCCAGGCGCAGCTGCAGGCCCAGCCCAGGCAGGACCCACCTGTACTCGGCAACTCCTCCCGCGTGCTTCTTCATGGCCGTTTCTGAGCTCATCCCGTAGAAGAGCTTGAGCTTCTGTCCATTCCTCTCGATCACTTCCCCCGCACACTCGGTGTGGCCGGAAAACATCCCTCCCAGCATGACGAAATCAGCTCCAGCTCCTACAGCCAGGGCGGGGACCAAGGGAACGAACAGGGAGAAACCAGGTGGACTTCAGAGCCCCCCACCTTTCCCCCTACTGGTGCTGGCCACAAGCTAGGCAAGCGCTCTGCCACTCAGCTACACCGCCACCCCTGGACTCCGGAAAGATCCAAGTTCCTCCACAACACACCTTCCCTCTCTCTGCCGCTTTTTGCTCCTGTTGCCCTGTGGGGGGATGGAGGCAGAGGCACTGGGCAAAGCACATGTAGCTGCAGAGGCTGGTGGCCCATATGCATGACTGTCACCTTCCAGAACAGCAAGAAGATGCAACATTCAAGAAAGCATGTCACCTAATCTCGTACTCAACACAGCGACTCCCCTGCAGAGTCCCCAAGGGCGCCTGCTCGCCAGCTCTCAGTAGTCAGATACTCTGTGCTTAGAGGTGGTGGACAGGCCTTGAAGTTGACCACATCTACACCAGGGACTGGGCTGGAGCAGAAGAGCCCCCACATCAGCCACGTGAAACTCTCTGCACCTCCACTGTGACGAGTGGCTAAGTCCCAGGTCGGGCACAGAGCAGCCAGGGCTGCTGAGGCTGCTCCTGCAGGCTAGGTGGGGACAGGACCAGGTGGCTCTGTTCCCACCAGTTCATGGCACAGGACAGACGGTAAACGAAGAGCCATCAGGAAAATGCAGTGAACGCATGGAAGGAATAAGTGAAAAGCAGCCACCATTCTTCATCCTGTTCCTGGGGACCATGCAGAAGGGCTCATTACACATTCCGTGCTACGGTGTGAATGTGCCCCCCAGAAGTTCATGTGCCGGCAACACTCTCCAGCTTCATCTGTTAATGGTGTTTGGAGGTGGGACCTTTAGGGAGGTCATGAGGGTGTGGCCCCTGTGATGGGGGTGGCTTTGTAAGAAGCCAGGGAGGCCTGAGCTATCCGCTTTCTCTCACCTTGTGATATCCCCTCCTGTTATCGCACAGCCAGAAGGCCCACGCCAGAAACCCAGAAGATGCCAGCACAGTGCTCTTGGATGTCCCAGCCTCCTGACCCACAGAACCAAATAAGCTGATGTTCTTACAAACTACCCAGTCTCAGGTGTTTTGCTACAGAAAATGGACCAAGACATTAAGCTGCTGCAATTTCTCCTGTAAGTTCCATCAGGGTTCAAGTTTAGAACAGAAGACAAGAGCAGGGTACAGGTGTATTAAATAATGAGAATGAAAGAGGAAGGAAACAGCTTCCACTTTTCTCCTATTCAGCCATTTAAACACACAGGAGGACCTGGAGCGTGGACTTTTCAGTCCCTTCTGGCCTGGCCCCCAGCAGTTCTACACAGCTGCAGGCTCTGTCAACCTCCCCAGGGTCAAACACCGAGGCTGGCTCCCTGATCCTCCCGCTAGGATCCCCATGATGGCCACAACCAGGCTCTAGCACAGGAACACAGCAGAACCACTGAAAGCCATGCTGAAGGCAGGTCCCTGTTATTCTCATTTCTAAACCCTCCTGGCCTCTCCCACTCTTGCTCTGCAGAGGCATCGATGCCCTTCCTGTAAGGAGGGTTAGACACCCAAAGGAAGCTGGGCCGGGGCTGGGTCAACGAGGCACCTCGGTGATGACCACCTGAAGGTATGTTCAGTTCCCCCTCTGCAGAGAGCTCGTGGGAGGTATTAAAGGAAGCCCAAAATGGAACACCTATTAGGGAGATTCTGCTAAAAAGAAGAAGAAAAATGTCCTAGGGGCTGGAGAGGTGGCCCGGCAGTAGAGCATTTGCCTGGCACATGGGAGGAACGGGGCTTGATACCCAGAACCACGTACACCACGAAGTGGAAGAAAAAACTAAAAGAGAATGTCCTTGGCTGGTGACCCTTCAACAAGGCATGAGGGCAAGCATCAGCAAAGGGCCGAGTTTGCTGTGCCCTGCAGCCAAAAGATACGCTGGCTGCAGTAGGCGGCTCTAGTCCCTTCCGCAGCTAAGTTCTAATGAGAATGGGATTAAGTCCTATTTTATGACATTCAGTTGCTACAAAACTCAGCTACTAAGACTACTGAATCATGCTCTGTGGTCACTATCAACAGTTTAAATTCCTAAGACCACCTTTCCTGCCACATAGATTTATGTTGGCTCCCATCAGAAAAAAAGTAGAAGCCTTGTTTGTGCCTCCTGCTGGGACCCTCAGCTCCCACTTAAAGTTTGGAGCCCTCGCTGTGCAGTGAGCTCTGGCTTCTGGATGCATTCTGCAAAGATTAAGTGCTCAGCACAGGGCTCGCAGCCCTGTTTTACTGCCTGATGGGACGCTTGGCTGCCTAGAGCTACCCAAGGAAATCCCAGGACATCCCTGCAGCGTCAGTGCCTCCAATTACGATGGGCACTGCTGCCCCCTAGTGGGGAGCAGGCGCCTCAGCCTCCAGGGAGAAGCTGCGGAGTGGACTCTCCCTTCCAGGGGAACTCAGTGGTACAGCGCTTTGCCTGACCCACGTTCCCTCCTCAGCACGGCAAAAGTAAACTAAAGAGAAAGCCTTTGTATCGCCACACGTCAGCCCAGACGTGGCACCGTCGTCTTTCACAGGTGCCCGGAGCCTTCTCGATTAAGAGCGTTGGCTTCCCACACTCCTGGTGTGCAGGAGTTACTGCCAGAGTCATGTCCTGGGCTCCTGGTCTAGCACCAGGACTTAGGTCAATGGAGACTGTAACTCAGGGAAAGGAAACCGGGGCAGGCACAGAAATTCCCCCCAGGTCCCACCCAGCTGCAGGGTGCACCTTCCCTCCTCCCGCCAGGCCCTGCCCTTACCAAAGGCTTTGGCGACATCTCCTGGACAGGTGCAGCCTCCATCCTTCAAGAGGAAAGAGCAAGGAGAGGACATGAGTAGCAGTGGGCGCTGTCCCCTCCCTGGGGTGACTTGATGGTTGGGTGTTCACACCACCCTGCCCCAGTGAGGCACCTGGCCCAACATCCAGAACCTTTGCTTCCTGGCCTGACTCCTCTTGTTCTCAAAGCCACCACATAGCCCCAGGAGGAAGCAGGAGCTGGAGAGCTGCAGAGGGGCTGGCAGAGGACAAGTGCTCAGCCCCTCTGCAGCTCTGTCCTCCGCCAGCCCCTTATGCAACACTGGCCACCCCACCGCCCACAATCCCTCAGAAGCCACCTTTCCCTCCCCGCCAGGTGCGGTGACATTTATTTAGTACAAGAGCTAAGGAAAGGACATGGAGTCAGGGCCTTCATCTTGGCAGCCACCCCGTGCCTCTCCTGTCCTTCATGTGTTATTGCCAGTTACCTTAGAACTCGACAGCCACTCTGCCAGCACAGGCTTGGGGCTGGGTTAGTCACTGAGGGACACTGTTAGCTTGGCCTCCAGGGGCTGTTTGCACCCCAGCAACTGGTAGGCAGGGTTCCCCAAGGTTCCTTAAACACAAAAGATGACTTCATGCTCTTCCAAGCATGAAGTCGGGAGGACAACAGGGGCATGGAGGGACAGCCAGTGAGCAAAGGCAGGAGGGGAAATACACAGGCCGAAGGTCGCATGGGTCTAGGAGGAGCAGAGGCCTCTGAGGGGCCACCTGAACCCAGGAACAGAGAACACAGGCTACCTGCTGCTACCCTGGGTGCCAGTCTGCAGGCAGGTGCCCACACCTGGAGTGGGACGGATGGAGGGAGAACTGGGATGGACCACTCTGCAAAGCACATCAAGGACGCAGGCCTCTGGGACTCAGTGCTGACCCCATTTCATGACCTGCTAGGGTCGTGGGTGGGTGTGAAGCCTCCATCTGCCTCTCTGTGAATGTCTTCTCATTGCACTGATCTCCTCAATCACAATGTGGCTTCCCCAACCCTAACACCTGTCACTGCGTCCAGCCCCAAAGGTGCACCCTCGATTTCCCTTCTTACCAGCTCTGCAAACCTCAAATAGATCAAATAAACTCGTGCTCCCCTGAGAACAGATCTCCAAAAATCTGACTTAGAAAAACCTGTGCTCACCCACTTGCGAGTGACTCGTTCAAGGACGTCTCTTGTCAGGGATGCGGACTGACACAGATGCCCCAGGTGACTAGGACCACAAGAAAACCAGCCGAGGAGGCCACGGTTAACACGGCTGCATGATGCACCGCAGAGGAAACCCTGCGCGGAGTCGCCTGCCCATGGTACTCGTGGATGCGTTTGTAAAGTGGACGAGGCCCCCGAACAAGGCAGACTGAACTTCACCACATGCCATCCAGCTTCCCAAGGAGCTTCACACACAGCACCTTGTGGCCTGCCCTTTACAGACAATTTCCCAGTGTTTCACGTTCCCAGGCCAGCAGGGCACCGCTGCAATCCAAGACACGTTTACCTTCAGAGTTGCAGCTGCTGGAGGGCTTTTAAAAGGGGGGAGCAGTTTGTCTGGTACTTTGTCCAGTGCAAATATTCAAAGCAGAAATCCACAAGGGTTCTTTTTTCAAAATGGTTAACAGTATATTCAAGTGCAAAAAATCAGGGCGTGGTGGTACACCTGTAATCCCAGCAGCTCAGGAGGCTGAGACAGGAGGCTCCCAAGCTCAAAGCCAGCCCCAACAACTTAGTGAGGCCCTGCCTCAAAAAACACAATGGACTGGGGATGTGGCACAGTGGTTAATCATCAGCCCGCCCCCCAAAAAAAAAACACATGAAGAAGGTGGTTAGGTTTTTCTAAATAACAGCATGACCCAAAGTTACTGCTCACATCTTGATGTTTGCCTATATGGGGGTGTCCTGAACTTTCCCCACCTGCCGCACACCCCTTCCTTCTGAACCTCACGGCACAAACATGTGAATTCAGTAGTGAACGTGTGAAATGACACAGCTAGAATGAAACTGGACAAAGTGCCGGGCCCCAAAACATCGGACGAGTTTCCTGCAGGTTCCAGATTCTTGGCAAGTGAGAGATACCTGCCTGCCGGCTGCACCGGACGAAACAGGTGGCAGCAGTGGCCACGAGCAGCTGGCGGCACATGGCCAGCCAAGCACAGGGTCCACCTGTAGAAATCGTGAACTCTGTCTGGTCCTCCACCCTCAAATTGCACTCCTAACCCCATCCAGGAGCTCTCACACCAATTATGGAAAAATAAACATCCTGAAGCACTCAGTGTAGCTCACAAGGACCACTTTCCTACAGCAGGAGCCCCGCCAGGCCTGGGCCATTGCCACCCCCCTCACCGACACCTACAGATATGAGGGGCCCTGAAACTCAGCCAGCAAGGCCAAACTTCTGCTATGTGACATCGGATGCCCCAGAGGGCCTGGGCAAACAGGGCCCTGGGGCTCCCCTCCAGAGCGTCTGCAGTCAGGCCTAGAATGGGGCCCGAGAACTTCTAACCAGCTCTCACTGATGCCGCTGCTGCTGGCCTGGGCACCACACTCAAACAGGAGGTAAGCCACACACTAGGACGAGTGTGACCAGAGGTCCTTAGGCGGTTCCCAGGGGAGTAGCCAGGGTGCACCCAGAGCCTCTGTGCCTCCATATCCCAACCTGCTCCAGCAGTCCTGTGAACGGAGCAAGGCTGAAGTTTCCAGAAAGACAGAAATGTGGTATCTCAGAAGCAGCCCAGGGTAAAACTTCATCCACTGGCCTTCCACTTTCTGGAAATGGTGGTTGATATCCTATCCTTAACCTAATCAGCAAGTTAGTCCCCAGATGGGGATTAGCTGAGTGGTGACCCCAAGCAGGTAAGGGTGGCTGGAGGAAGTGGGTCCCTGCAGCGTGAGTGGAGTCCTGAGCCACTTTCCTCTGCTACACTTCCGCTATGATGCTTAGCCTTGCCGAATGGAGCCAGCCATCTGTGAACCAAGACCCCCGAAACCATGAGCCCCCAAATAAACTTTTCCTCCTCTAACTGGTCTTGTAGGTCTGAGTCACAGCAGAAATAACAGTTGACCAACACAACTCTCAAAGTGAACCTCACCGTGCAATGGAGACCAATACTACCAACACATGAGGCTTCGGGGTCCAAGTCTGAAAGAGCCAGCTGCAGCGGGACGGGCTCCAGCAATGTCTGCATGAACCATCTCTGGTGGTTCCCGTATAACCAGCCAAAGATGAGGCCGAGCAAGACCTGGAAACCACTGGCAGACTGCATATGGTAGTCCTTGGTGGCTGCCGGGAGGCGAATACCCTCACCTGGCAAATGCAGACCCAGCTCTGCGTCAGCCTTGCCCACGCCAGCCGTTCAATCAATGCGTTAATCTCTTCACTGGGGTAAGAGTATTGAGTGGAGGGGCTTATGACTCTGTCATTAACCAGTAACATTTTGGTCATTTGGTCTAGCTTCCTGCACCCTAGATGCTCCGTAAACACTAGCTGAATGGGTGGGTGGGCAGATGAAAACACTGGATGCAGAGGCAGAACCAGCACAGAGAAGCCACAGCTCACAGGGCTCAGGGCCCAGCGTGGTTCTCAGCCAGGTCCCGTGACAAGAGGCAGAGCCCACAGAGCTCAGAGACACTGAGCATGTGGCCGCTCAAGGAGTATAAGAACATGCTAAGATCAGGGTAAAGAATCAGACCTCCGCAAGTCATGAGGCTGGTCCAAATCAACAGAGCAGGGCTCCAGGAGGACTGTCACTTCAGTTCCCACTGTGTTTTAAAAAAGAATCACCCAGAAGGTGCTCAGGACACCACCAGTAAACCAAACCCCATACCACCCCTGTCTGGAGCAGCCCTGCCTACCAGACACCTTGGTGTTCCTGCTTGGCCTTTTTGAATCACCCTGGAAGATGCTCAGGACCAACCAGGGGAGGGTCCAGCCTGGCCTGGAGAAGCCCCGCCTACGGACACCCCGCGTTCCTTTTGTGGCCTGTTTGAGTCCTGCTGGAAGGTAGGTCTCCATTTCGGTAGGTTCAGATTTGCAACCTTAAGCCTGGAACCAAAAGGTAGAGCAACACCAGCACCCAGGCAGAAATAGCATCTGGAAGAAGGTGGTCAAAGACTTGGTGGCTGATCTGACTGACTTGCAAAGAAAAACCAGCTGGAGAATTGCCTACCTTCCCCTCAGGAAACCTCAATTCAGAGATCCGTAAGAAGCTCTTCAACAGGAAGAATCAAACAAGAAGTTCACCTCAAACCCAAAACTCCCCCCAAAAGGATGCCACAGATAGGGGTCAAGATGAAAACCTTGAAAATATTATCAATGATCTGATTACTAAAAGGAAGTAACAGAGCTAAAATCTGCAGTCAATGACATGAGAGGAACCATGGAAGAATTTAATAATAACCTAACTTCTATAGAAAACAACCTAGCTCTTGAAGAAAGAGCTTCTGACAATGAGGACAGGCTGAGCAAGCTTGAGCACACAGATGACAAAAATCTCAGAACACAAACAGAATTTTTTAAAATGTCTGGGATGAGATAAACAATTTAATTGGTATACAGGAAAAATTGAAACACAAACAAATAGGATAAGGAATATTCAAGGAAATTGCTAAAGAAAATTTTGCCCATATAAAAATAGATTACTCATCCAGGAAGCTTATAGGACACCCAATAGGTCTAATCCAATGAGAAGCTCACCAAGACACATCATATTCAAAATATGCAACACAGAAAGGAAAGAATATTGAAAGCAGCAAGGGAGAAAGGCCAAATCACATTCAGAGGCAAACCAATCAGAATCACATCTGACTTCTCAGTTCAGACTCTGGAAGCAAGAAATCTTGGAAGGAGATCTTTCAACACCCAAATGAACACACCATGCAGCTAAGAATACTACACCCAGCAAAACTCAGCTTCAAATTTGAGGGGGAAATAAGAACTTTTCATGATAAGAACAAACTTGCAGCATTTGTGAACAGAAAACCAGCATTACAAAGAATTCTCAAAGATAAACTCCAGATACAAGTATAAGCTAATATTCCTCAAAACCCACAATCAGAGGAAATTCAATAAAGGCACAGGCTATCAACAGACAACTAAGCAAAGAATTTACTAATAAAACATATGAACCACAACCACATAACAATTCTAACACTAAATGTGAATGGTCTCAATGCACCAATCAAAAGACACAGACTAGCAGATTGGATCAAAAAACAAAATCCAACAATATGCTGCTTACAGGAAACCCACCTTACAGCCAGTGACACCCACAGATTAAGAGTGAAAGGATGGGAAAAAATGGCCCAAGAAAGCAAGCTGGAGTTGCAATTCTTATATCTGCAAAGTGGATTTCAAACATAAGTTAATCAAAAGAGAAGAAGAAGGCCACTACATCCCAGTAAAGGGAACAGTACAACAGGAGGAAATAACTATAGTAAATATATACTCTCCAAACACCAATGCTCCCAACTATGTGGAAAAATTACTCCAAGATATAAAACCACTTGTGGACCTCAATACAATAGTACTGGGAGACTTTAGCACTCCTCTATAACCAATAGGCAGATCATCAAAGCAAAGAAACAAAGAGGTCTCCAGTCTAAACAACATCATAAATCAGACTTAACAGACATCTACAGAATATTCCACCCCAAATTGGCAGAGTATACCTTCTTAGCAGCACATGGATCCTTCTCCAAAATAGATCCTATTCTAGTTCACAAAGCAATTATTAAAAAAGTAGATATTATTCCATGTGTCATATCAGACCATGATGACATGACCCTAATTATATCAAAAACCAGGGCACAAAACACACACACATGTGGAGATTGAATAACACCCTATTAAATGAAATGGATCAAAGACATAAGAACAGTAATTAATTCTTGGAAGAGAATGAAGACACAACATATCGAAACCTCTGGGATAGCATGAAAGCATTCTTAAGGGGAAGATTTACTGCACTGAGTGTGCACCTTAAGAATCAGGAGAGATCCCTAACAAATAAGCTTGTGCTCCAATTCAAATCTCTACAAAAGGAAGAACACTATTTCCTGTCTTCTGCTGGCCTTGGAATTAAGATCAAAAATGAAATCAATGAAATTGAGAAAAAAAAACAAGAACTGATGAAACAAAGAGCTAATTCTTTGAAAAAATAAAAATTGACAGACCCCTAATCTAACTAAGGGGAGAGAAAGCAAATCAACAAAATGATCAATGAAAAAGGGGGTGATCACCACTGACCCCCTTAAAATCAGATTATCACAACGTATTTTGAAAAACTATACTAAGTCAGATAATCTGGATGACATGGACAAATTTCTAGACACATACAACATCCCCAAATTGACACAGGATGAAACAAATCCTAAAGAGCCCAATATCAGGCAGCAAAATCCATACAGCAGAGTTTTACCACACCTTTGAAGAGCTAATACCTCTCCTTATGAAGCTATTCCAAGAAACTGAAAGAACTCTCCCAAACACTTTTTATGAAGCAACCATAACTGATACCAAAACCCAACAAAGACACATCAAAAAAAAAAAAGAGAAAACTACAGACCAACATCCCTCATGAATATTGATGCAAAAATCCTTAAGGTTCTTGCAAACCGTGTTCAAAAACACATCAAGAAAATAATTCATCATGATCAAGTGGGCTTCATTCCTGGAATGCAAAGCTGGTTCAATACAGGTAATTCATCAAATAGAATTAAGGACAAAAACCATATGATCATCTCAATAGATGCAGAAAAGGCCTTCGATAAAATCCATCACCCATGTGTGCCTAAAACTCTAGAGAGAATAGGGATCAATGGAACTTAACTTCGTAAAGGCCATATATGCCAAACCCTCAGCTAGTATAATACTAAATGGAGAAAGGTTGAAAGCATTTCCACTGAATTCGGGCAAGACAATGCTGCCTGCTTTCACCTTTTATTCAACATAGTCCTCAAGACCCTGGCTGGAGCAATCAGACAGGAGGAAGAAATCAAAGGGATAAGAATAGGAAGAGAGGAAGTCAAACTATCCCTTTTTGCTGATGACATGATGCTATATCTGGAAGATCCAATAAACTCCACCAGAAAACTGCTAGAGCTTATAAACAGATTTGGCAAAGTAGCAGCACCCATAAATCAATAGCTTTCCTATAGGCCAACAGTAAGAGGGAAGAAGAAATTAGGAAATCAGTCCCATTCACAGTATCCTCTAAAAGAATAAAATACTGGGAATTAATCTAACAAGAGAAGTAAAACCTCTACAAAGAAAATTATCAAACACTGAAAACAGAAATTGAAGACGATGGAAAGATGTTCCATGCTATTGGTTAGGCAGAATATAATTAAAATGGCCATTCTGCCAAAAGCACTGTACAGATTCAATGCAATCCCCATCAAGAGTCCAATGTCATTCTTTGTATATATAGAAAAAGCAATTCTCAAATTCATTTGGAACAATAAGAAACCCAGAATAGCCAAAACATTACTAAGTAAGAATAAAGAAACAGGTGGGTTTTGCAATACAAAATCTAAAATTATACTATAGAGCTGTAGTATTAAAAACAGCATGGAAATGATATCAAAACAGGAATGAAGACCAATGGAATAGAATACTGAGACAAAGCCTCAAATCTTTAAACATCTGATCTTTAACGTGGAAGAGAGACAGTCTATTCAACAAATGGTGCTGGACAAACTGGACAGCCACTTGCAGAAAACTGAAATTAGATCCTTCTCTCTCACTATGCACTAAAATCAACTCTAAATGAATCAAGGAATTAGGAATTAATCCAGCTACCATACATCTTCTAGAAGAAACTTTAGGACCAACACTCCAGCATATGGGAGTTGGTAATGACTTCCTAAACAAGGATCCTAAAGTGAAAGAATTACAGTCTAAAATCAATGAGTGGGATGCAATTAAACTAGAAAGTTTCTGTATAGCCAAGGAAATAGTTAAAACAGTCAAGAAACAACCTACAGAATGGGAGAGAATCATGGCCTGTGATCCCTCTGACAGGTGACTAATATCCAAAATTTACGTAGAACTCAATAACAAAAGCAATCCAATCAATAAATGAACCAGATAGCTAAACAGAAACTTCTCAACAGAGGACATTGAGCAAGCCAATGAATACATGAGAAAGTGTTCTAAATCACTGGCAATCAGAGAAATGCAAATCAAAACTACTTTAAGATTTCACCTCACTCCAGTCATACTGGCAAACATGAAGAATACAATAACAAATGCTGGAGGGAGATAGGAACACTAGCACAGTGTTGGTGGAATTGCAGACTGGTCCAGCTGCTCTGGAAAGCAGTGTGGAGACTCCTCAAAAAATTAGGCTTGGATCCACCATACGACCCAGCTATCCCTCTTCCGGGTATTTTCTCAGAGGAGTTAGAATCGGCACATTACAGCTACACAGCAAAATCCATGTTCACAGCAGCTCCATTTACAATAGCTAAATTATGGCACCAACCCAGATGCCCCCTCACTGCATGAATGGATCCAAAAGCTCTGGTATATATACACAATGGAGTTCTACTCAGCTATTAGAAACAATGATATTGCATCTATTGAAGGTAAATGGATGGCATTGGAAGAAATCAAGCTGAGCAAAGTTAGTCAAACAGAGTCAAGGGCTGAATGTTATCCCTCATTTGTGGAGGCTGGACCTAAACCCAGGCTCAGGAGTAAGGTAGACAAACTCATGTATTAGATCTGTAGAACAAAAATGCAAAATGTTAATATTTATGAGATACAGTTGCAAGATACTTCATAAGATATTTCAACAAGCTATAATGCATGGCTGTACAAAAATGTAAATGTTTAATCCTATTGTCAAACATTTTGAAGAACACCAAGGGATGAGAGGAAGGGAGAAGGGGAAATGTTGGAACTGAGATAAAGCAAGGTACATTCCAAGCAGTTATGTCACTGTATATACTACAGCCATATATATAAAAAATGTTCCTCATAGGTATAAGAATTATGTCATTGAATTTGAGTTTTCTAGGAGTAATA
This sequence comes from Aplodontia rufa, assembly GCA_004027875.1. Taxonomy (NCBI): domain Eukaryota; kingdom Metazoa; phylum Chordata; class Mammalia; order Rodentia; family Aplodontiidae; genus Aplodontia; species Aplodontia rufa. Next base: position 25,016 of record PVKS010006528.1, on the reverse strand, counting down.
TAGGACCCGGAAGAAAGGCAAGGGATCAGGGGACAGGAGGAGGGAGGTAGAGGGATGTTTGTGGGGGAGTATCGAACAAATTGTATTGCTGAATTGTGTGCATCTAAGAATATGTGACAACTAATCCCAACATTATGTAAAACTATAATACACTAATAAAAATAAATGTAAACAAAAAATCACTTATCAATGATTTAAAGGGGGCGCTTGGCCTGGCACCTACAGGTTTGACATATTCCACATCAGTCAGTGTTGTAATAGAAGCAGTAACAACATCCCACCACTTCAAACGCATAACATATACGTATGTACGTATGAAATGTAAAGCCTGCCTTCCGTATGCGAGCTCCATGTCTGTGGATTCAACCAACAGAGACGAAAGACATTTTTTAAAAATTGCATCTGGGAGCTGGAGCTGGAGCGGTGGCTCAGTGGTTACAGCGCTTGCCTGGCATGCCCAAGGACCCGGGTTCAAACCCCAGCACCATGTACACAACGAAGTATCGAAGAAACAAAGGCCAGATGAAAAACTCAATAAAACTGATTCTCACACTCTCCCTCTCTTTAAAAAAAATTATTAAAAAAATTGCATCTGGCCAGATGCACTGGCGCTTGCCCATAATCCGAGGACTTGGGAGGCTGAGGCAGGAGGATTGCAAGTGCAAGGCCAGCCTCAGCAAATTAGCGAGGCCCTCAGCCACTTAATGAGAGATCCCAACTCAAAATAAAATATAAAAAGGACTGGGGATGTGGCTCAGTGGTTAAGTGCCTTGGAGTTCGATCTCTGATACATGGCCCCCACCAAAAGAATACTGCCCCTGTGCTGAACGGGTACTTCCTACACAACGCAACTACTCACATCACATTCACCTGCGTCAGGTATCACAGTGATCCACAGATTGCAGGCAGGGACTTGCGCTTGCCTGGGCTGTGGCTCCCGCAGGGGCAGGACCAGTGCATGCGCACAGCAAGGGACTACACGCACCGCAAACATGAAAGCGCCACACAAGTGGGAGCCACAGGGGCTGGAGCAGCAGATCAGAGGTTATGGTGCTTGCCTGGCATGTGCAAGGATGTGGGTTCAAACCTCAGCGCCACCTACACAACTAAGTGTCAGAGCAATGAAAGCCACATAAAAAACAAAATCGATTCTCACTGTCCCTCTTGCTAAAAAGAAAGGGAAGAAGGGAAGGAAGGAAAGAAAGAAAAAAGTGAAGCCACAGCTCTTCGGTCACCAGCCAGCAGACCAGACGTCCTGGCCTGTCGTGAGCACCTCATCTCACAGAAACGACCTGCAGTGGTCTGAATGGTGGTCACATGGTGAGGCTAGAAAGGGCGCCAAGTGAGGAGGACTACAGTGGCCGTCCTTCCTAGGCAACCCTAGTGGCGCCTTCCTTCCCGAAGCTTCTGTTAGAATACTGCACAACTGTCCCCAGCCCCCTTTGACTCCACACGAGCCACTGAGCCTGCCCTCACTGTCACAGGTGGGCCACCAGCACCTACGCTGTGGCCCACACCCTCCTGCTCCACGTACCTCCCCTGGGCCCGTGTCCCGGCCTCGCTGGTCTGCTCGCTCCTCATCTTACACAGGCTTCGCCTCTCACCCCATGAGTCCCCACTCCCCGGGTTCCCATGACCTATGAGCCACAAGCGTATCAGCTGTCATCTATAAACACGTAGCTTGTCATCTACAAGTCAGCTGTGACCAGCTTAGACCAGAACTCCAACCACAAACCCAACGCTCAGAGATACCCCTCAAGCGCTCTGAAACCAACACATCCCCAAAGGAACCCCACCAACCCCAAAGCTCTTCCCTTGCAACCACCTGCTCCTCCTCCAGCCACCAAGCAGATGCTCCACTGCGAAGGTCCACAGTTCTGTCCCTAAACATCCGTGGGTCCTGTGCAGGGCCGCGGAAGGCTCCTCCTCTCCTGGGCCTCCTCCTCCTCAGCTTCCCCTTTCCCATCCCTCCCCAGGGCTGCTTCTAAAAGACAACTGGATCTGCTTGGCCTGCTCCTGCTTTGACCCTTCAATGGCTCCCCAGTGCTCTGGGAGAGTCTCAGTCCTTAATCCTGCGTGGAGCTGATCTGCCCGCTTCCATCACTCCTGGGCACAGGAACCTGGACATCATCACCCTCTCTCCTCTCCCAGATGCTCAACTCCTCCCTCCCCTGCACCAGAAATCTTCCCGTCACTTACTCTGGGAAGCCCAAACCCCGCTCCCCACCCACAGGGCAGTCTGCAGCCTGTTACAGGTGGAACTGCATCTCTCCCCAGTTTGTGTAGCCGTCCTAAGCCCCAGTACCTCAGATTGGGACCTTATTTAGAAACAGGGTCACTGAAGATGTAATTAGTGACAACCAGGTCACCTCGGAGTAGGTGGTCCCTAACCCACCAGGTTCAGTTCCTGACACAAAGGGGAAATGTGAGTGGGCACATGCAGGGAGAAGGCCACATGTGCCCTGGAACTGGGGGACAACAGGAGCTAGGAGGCCTGGCACAGCCCCTTTCCTGGTGCCCACACCTGGATTCCAGCCTCCTAGCCTCCAAAGTTGTGAGAAGTGGAATTTGCACCATTCAAGTCTGCATGCAGGACTTTGTTAAAAATATCCCTGGCAGGCTATCGTGTGTCCTGTGTTCTGAAGGCTGCCTGCAGAGCTTCCCTCATGCCACCTGCCCCCCTGTGTCACTGACCACAGCAGAGGACCTGGGCAGTTGGGCCTCTGTCCCTGCTGAACTCATGGTTGTACCCACAGCGCCCACGGGGCAGCCAAGAAGCAGGGCCCCATCAGGGTGGGGGGCACAGGCGTCTCTGCAGTTCCAAGCCCGGCCCCTCCTGGGGACTCACCGAGATGATGTGCCCCTTTAGGCCATGGGCAGAGTCCGCGCATTCAATCACGGCACTCAGCTGGGGGTAGCCCACCCCAGTCTTGGTGCGGGTGGTACATACGGAACCTGCAGGACAGAGGGGTAGTCACTAAGGAGACATGATCACACAGGCAGAACATGACATAAAAGGCACCCATCGCCTTCCCGTGGCGCTGCCCAAGTGACAGGGTGGATCTTCCTCTACAGAGGACACGTGCCAGGGAGGCAGGGAGAGGTTATCAGTGCAATGGAGGTTGCCATACACACCAGAGGGCCACACGTGCCCTGTAGTCATCACTGTCACCCATGTCCAAGATGCCACCCTGTCACTCCCCCTGGATGGCCAAACACCAACCTCCCCACACCCACACTTCCCCTCCCACCCTGCTTCCTTCATGCTGCACGCAGTCAGGCTCCCTCCAGGGACCTCTTGGAGTCAGCCTCCTCGTGACCCTGTACCCTAACCTCCCTGTGCATCAGAACATTCCTGCCTCACCTGTGACGCAGAAATAAAAACCCGTGCCTTGTGGGCTGGTGACCCTTGCCTGGCCTGTAGTAGGCCCTCAAAGGAGGGGGGCCAGCACAAGAGTACCCCGGCCCCTCACTCTTCAGCTCTGCCCTCCACACGATGCTTTGCAATCTCATCGTCCACCTCCCACCTGAACTGTCCCAAGTCCCCGTCCAACCTAGACCCTGAGCTCAGCTTCAGCGCCTCCATCAACTCTTGCACACCGTCCCACCTTCAACACTTTCCTTTCCCACCATTCCTACCATCAAAAGCCGAGTCCTGGCTGTGTTCTCAGTCAGGTCTGGGGAGGTGTCCTTGTCCTACATCCCTCCAAGTGAGCACCCCTGCACGCTTCACCCAAATCAGCTGGATCGAACTCCACCTGCAACCCTCCTCTCTCCCCCTGCTGCTTACCACCGCCTCTTCAGCCCCTCTGACAGGGCAAGTTTCTTCCCAGTTTCGGGATTACTCTGTGCACGCTGTTCACTCTCTGAACGCTCCCCCCTCAATACCCACCCCTCCCTCATCCAGGCCACCTTGCCCGTCCTTCAGGCATCATCTTAAATGTCGCTACCCCAGGGAAGCTGTTCGTCTCGGTATTTCTTTCAAGCAGCAGCACTAAAAAAATTATTGGTGCAAGAAGCGCATGGGGGCAGGGTGGTGAGCCGGGTGGTGAGCATGGATCTTCACGCTGCCTATCCCATGCTGAGTGGAAGCCTCCTGTGTAATCAGAGCTCTATAAATAGTCGCTGTAAGAATGTGTGAACTCGAGAATGAATGAGTCACCCACATCCCCAACTCCACTGCTCAGCTGTTCCTAGATGTCTTGAGGTGTCCGTCACTGGGTGCTCTGGGGCCAGTGTCATGGCAGACCAGAGTTGTCCTGCTCAGAATGTTATCAGCTGCCTGCACTGGGTGGAAAAGGTTCTCTACACAGTACAGCTGGAAACCCTGCAGGCTGGGAGTGTGGTTATGTGAGCCCCCCAGGCTGTTCTTCCTGCTAATGACAACCCTCAGTCACACCCAGCGGGCCAGACTCCAGCAGCTCCCCGCATGCCCTGCACTGGGGTCCACCCTTTCTCCCTGCGTCTTTGGGGTAGGGGACACTTCTACACATCTTTGCTGTTTTTCAGTCCCAACTGAAAATGTATGCCTTTCCTTCCCCCAATGTCGGTGTCCGATTAGTAGTGCACGCTCAAGGAAGGATTTTAAAACACAACAGTGAATTCATCTTCAAGTCTGGCAGAACAGAAGGCAAACACCAGCGGCCCTGAGAAAAAAATGGCACCACCGGTTTAGAGATGGGAAGGCTGCACCTCTGTCCTCCACCCAAGATGCAGAGGGGGCTCCCAGGAGAGGATGCCTGGGAGGCGGTAAAGGCAAATTCCTGACCCACGCTACCAGGGGAGGAGACAGCAGCTGGAAGTGCCTGGGCCGCAGGTCAAGTTCAAATGCAGACTCTCAGCCACCCTGCATGCCAAGTCTGGGTCCCTCCAACTTTCACATCAGCTTCATTCTAGTCCATTAAGTGTCCCTCCCCTTCCTCTCCAAGGTGTTTAGACCATTAATGAAATCTGCATTCTTCTTGTTCACTTTGATGATCTGAATCCAGGACCTCACATCCAACCATATCCAAGCTCACTTCAAAGATGTCTGGGGGCCCTGAAGAACTCGGATCCCTCTCAGGAGCTTTGTTTGGAAGCTCAACAGTGTTTCCAGAAGAAGCGTGCTTGGAAGCAGTTCATAAGCTGTTCCTGGGTGCCCATCTCTCTGTCCCCAGACCCCATCCGCCCAGGGACACCTTCTGGTGTGCACCCGGCAGTCTCACCTGGCCCGACTCCCACTTTAATGATATCTGCTCCTGAGAGAATCAGCTCCTCCACCATCTCGCCCGTCACCACGTTGCCTGCCTGAGAAGAAAGAAGAGCTCACGCCAGTGAGGATGAATGTGAACGAGGAAGTCCACACCGGAGCGCAGGATGTGCGTGTCCTGAAGTCACCAGGCCCCCGGGGGACAAGGAAGAAAACACTAGACCCAACTCCTCAGTCTCAAACTGGTAAACCGAGGTCTTTCCTTGGTTTCCTCTGAGATTGCAGGGGATGGCAGAATTTGTCACCTGGAGGCGTCTCAGGGAAAGCTGCCTGGGTGAGCAGCTGCCTGAGAAGGGCCGGAACTGGAGGACATTGGTGGGTGTGTGGGTCAGGGTTTCCTGGACATCTCAGCAATGCGGAAAGCAAAATTTAAATTCTTATTGTTGGGCAAAAAATACTTCAGAGAAGCCATGTGTGGGGGCACATGTCTGTGATCCCAGCTATTCTAGAGGCTGAGGCAGGAGGATCTTAAATTTGAGACCAGACTGGCCAAGTTAGTGAAACCCTGTGTCAAAATTTAAAAAGAGTTGGGGAAATAGCACTGTGGCTTACCTTGCATGTGAGGCCCTGGGTTCCAGCCCCAGTACTGGGTGGGGGCAGGGAGATAAAACGCTTCCAAGTTTTCAAAACTTCTATGAATTAGCAGAGGCCATCTTCTCAAAATTGAGAAATTACCTAGGGCTTGGGATACCCATGAGATGGGAAAGGAAGATGATTACGTCCCGTGCATGTGCTGTGTTTACAGAGTATGAAGCTTTGGCCCCAGGAATAAACAGAGAAGCCAGGAAGCCGCAGGCTCCATCAGCCCTAAGGGTGCATCTGGTTTGGAAATTGTACAAGTTTTTTCGCTGCAGGGCTCTGGGAGCACAAAAATAGCCCTTTTTCTTACAACTCCCTGCCCTGCAGATTCTTCAGCTGGCTCATAGGATACTTGGCAAGGTGCCCTGGCTGAGTTTTCACGCAGAGCAAAGTCCTGTTTTGCAAAGTGCACCCCTACTCAGTTATGCGCATGGAAGCCTAAATTGATTCCCTGGAGGAATTTTCTTTTTTAACCTAGACAATATGACTTCAGCTTCATAAAAAAGGTCGTCAGAGGGGCTGGAGTGGTGGCTCAGCGGCTGGAGTGCTTGCCTGGCATGAACGAAGACATGGGTTCAAACCCCAGTATCACGTCCACAGCGAAGTGTCGGAGTAACAAAAGCCATATGAAAAACTAAATAAAATTGATTCTCTCACTGTCCCTCTATTAAAAAAAAAAATTGTTAGAAGGCAATGAGGCGGGCACAAAGCTACTTTAATACAAACACCACCTGACAATGGAATGACCGGAAGACAAGAGAAGGGTTAGAGAGTTAAAGTCAAGCTGCACCCCCCACAAAGAAACCCCTGAGTACCTTTAATAACAAAGGTGGAAAAACTAAGACAGTGCTGTCTACACAGAAATGAGACCCACACTCATACGAAGAGGAAAATACACACAATCGCGACAGGGTGACCAACCTCAACATGACAAGAACACAGGGGCTACAGCAGTGGCTCGGGCTCACGGTGCTTGCCTAGCATGCGTGACAACACAGGTTCGAAACCCAGCACCATGTACATAACTAAGTGTCTGAGCAACGAAAGCCACATGAAAAACTAAATAAAATTGATCGTTTTTCTCTCTCTCACTCTAAAAAAAAGAGAACGATCAATTTTATTCAGTTTTTCCTCTGGCCTTCATTTCCCTAACCCAGGTCCTCACACGTGCAGGCAAGAGCTCCACCTGCTGAGCCACATTGCTCCAGCCCCAAATCCAGGGCTGCTTCTTGTTCAGAAGAGGTGAGCCCTCCATCACCAAGTCACACCCCCAGGCCCCTGTGATGCTGTCAACAGTACGTGGTTTAATGGCATGAGATGCTTAGACGCTTTCAGCATCGTGTTGGGAGAAAGGTCTCAACTATTATTTACATTTTTAGAGAAGTGTAGGTATGTGAAAAAATATACCAAAGTGCTAATAAATTCCTCCTGGGTGAGAACATCTTCTGATTAGTGCTTCTATTGATTTTCTTCTTTTAAACTTTTCTGGATTTTATAGAGGTGTTTCCATTTTAATATGGGGGGTTTGGGTTGGGTTTTGTTTTTCTGTGGTACAACAAAAAGCTGGAACTCTGTACCTGAGAGTAGCTTAATAGGAACCAGAGAAGACTAAAGCTCATATCCTTCTTCACTAAAACACTGCTGGAGCGGTGGCTCAACCGTTACAGCACTTGCCTAGCATGTGCGAGGACCTGGGTTCAAAGCCTAGTACCACATGCACAACTGAGTGTCTGAGAAACAAAGGCCAGATGGAAAAAATAAAGGTGATATATTCATTCTCTCTCTCCCCCTCTCTCTCTCAAAAAAGAAAGGAAGGAAGAAACAACTCTGAACCCTCCACAATTTCATTTTCCATGTGGATTCATTTCTGCCCACTCTGGGACCACCTACAGACCATTCCATTTTCAAGGGTCATCTTTAGATAAAAAGAATTGCTCACAAAGGATATACCAGGGTGCTCCTGGCGTGGGTCGCTCAGTGGTTAGAGCACTTGCCTGGCACGTGCAAGGACCTGGGTTCAAACCCTAGCAAAACATACACAACTAAGTGTCCTGGAAACAAAGGCCAGAGGGAAGGATACAGCTAATTTTTTCTCTCCCCCTCTGCCTCTCTTTAAAAAATAAATAAAAGATATACCAGGTACAACCAGGTAAGGGGGCAACAAGTTTAGAAATATCAAGAAGGCCAACCCTGTTTCATTGACCCAGGAACTTCCCTAGTGTCACCCCCTCCGCTCTGCCACCCACATGGCTCTGTGGTCAGGATGTGGTTACTGGTGCCAAGTGGAAAAACCCAGAGAGATCACAAAGTGCCTCAAGCCACAACAGGCACGCTAGGGACCAGGAAGGGGTGAACATGAGGAAGGAGTGATCATGAAGGATCTCAAGCTTCAGTCATAACACAACAGGCATGCTGGGGACCAGGAGGGGGCCAGGTATTAACCAGCAGGAACATGAACATGTCAATTCACATTTCAAACCTAGAAGAGCAAACCCAGGAAATAGAGGCCAAGACCAAATCAGAATTGGGAACAGGGACACACGTCCCCAGGCTCTGGTGGGTGCACCAGAGGTCTGAGCATGGTGCAGGCAGGGCGGAGCTGGCCAGGGCAATTAAGATAGGAGAGCTTTATCTTGGCAGGAGACACCTCATGGTGCCGCAGATATGGGACCCTCAGAACAGAACGTGACTGCTCACAGCTGCAAGGGGGCTCGCTCACTCCCTGGGCAGCCAGGGTTCAGCGGGCAGGCATGGGCTCTACTGTGCATCCCCTGCCCAGGGAGGCCAGTCGGTGTCCAGCCTCCCTTGCACTCTGGACTGCAGCAGCCACTCTTCTGTATCAGAGATGAGCGAGGATCCAGTGGACAGACGTGCATTGACCTCCTCACCCCCAAGGTGAGGGGACAGCGGGCGGAGCCTCTGCAAGGCTGTTAAGTTATGGGGCAGACCCTGGCAAACGCGGCTAGTGCCAGTTTAAATTTTAAAAAGCCCAAGAGCCCCCATCCCTTCCATTGTGCAAGGACACAGAGACAAGACCACATCTTCCGACCACACTCATGGCAGGCACAAGATGCACCGTGATGGAAGACCTCCCAACCTTCACAACCATGAGAAAACAAACTTGATTTTTATAAGCTACCAGTTCATGGTATCTCATTAGAATAATTAAAATGGAAAAGTCCTGTGTGCAAAAGCTGGCCCCCCAACTTTCCAGGTTCCTGTTAGACCCCACACCTATGGCACACAAAATCCAGAAAGACCACAAGTTGGACACTGGATCTCCCTCTTACTGGGTAGTTTTGAGCAAGCCGCTTCAATTCTGAGTCTCTGTTTATCCTGCTATAAAACAGGGCAGGTGTTTTATAAGCTATCATAAGCTTCTGGCTATTGTAAGGTTTACAAAGAAACCTGTCAAATTCTTAGCACAGGAGCTGGAGGGGTGGGTGGCTCAGCGGTTAAGGAGCTTGCCTGGCATGCACGAGGACATGGGTTCAAATCCCAGCACCACATACACAACGAATTGCTGGAGCAGCGAAAGCCACATGAAAAACCAAGTGAAACCGATTCTCTCTCTCTCTTAAAGTTCTTCGCACAGCACCCAGCAGTGCTCTGTCAATGATAAACATCGATGTCTATATATCACTCTTCTTCTGACCTTGAGGTTTTATTTACTTACTGACATTTGTATCTGTGGTTCAACTCACATTAACACAGAATTTGCCGTTTTCACCATTTTTAGGTATAGTCAGCAGCGTTAAACACATTCTCGGTGTGCCTCTGCCCAAGTTTCCCACCACCCAGATTTACAATCCTCACCCCTTTTTACTGGCTCCTCTGGGGCCCTGTTCTGAGGACAACCCTTTCCATACAATAGGCCAAGCAGGTGAGGTGAGGGAGGACCTGGGGCCCTCTGGGAGCCCGAGGACAGCGTCACTTTGGCAGCCTGTGCAGTCCCGGTGATCACTGCCCTTCACAGGGAGCGGAGCAGAGTTGACCACTGCCTCTAAGAGACATGCACCACCTGGACCTCTAGGTCCCACAGTTCCAGAAAGAACGAGGTCAGAACACCCAGGAAGCACCGGCTGAGATGATGGTAGCCGTAATGCGATCCGTCAACTGGCAGAGCCACCCCGGCCCCTGCAGGGGAAGTGCCCCCTTCTCTGTGTAGGGGTATGGGGTGCGTAGCTCAAACGCCGTCTCAGGGCGATAGATGGGGAGAAAATGCCAGGGTTCTCTACTGAGGCTGGGCAGCCTCTGGACTGACCTGATCAGATGAAGTCTCCCACACCTACCTCCTCGTGACCAGGTCAGAGCAGGCCACCCGCCCTGAAGCTCTCCCCAGGCTCCACAGGGGGACCTCCACATCCAGCCAGCCTGCGCTGGCACATGGCTGGCTGTGGCCTGGCGTGATGGCAAGCTCACAGGCCCCAGGGCAGGCCACTGGCTCTGAAAGCCAGGCTCACGTCACTCTGGCTGTGTCTCTGAAAGTCCCCTTGTCTCTCCAAGACTAGGTTTCTCATCAATAGAAGGGGATACTGTTATCCCTACTCTACAACTGGGTACTAAAGAAATGCTAGGCTCGAGTGTGGCTCTGGGGTAGAGCAGGTACTCAGCATGAAGGGGGCCCTGTGTTCAATCCCTAGCATCACCACCAACCAAAACAAAACCCCAAATAGTAAAATAAAAATTAAAAAGGAGGTTGGCGTGATGGTGCACACCTGTAATCCTAGTAGCTCAGGAGGCTGAGGCCGGAGGCTAACAAGTTCAAAGCCAGCCTCAGCATCTTAGTGAGATCCTGTCTCAAATACAAAAATAAAGGGGCTGGGGATGTGGCTTGGTGGTTAAACGTTCCTGGGTTCAATTCCTGGTACAGGAAGGAAGGGAGGAAGGGAGGTAAAGAGCGAGGATGGGAGGGCGGGAGGTCAGGCAGGCGGGTGGACAGACAACGGATGTGGCTCAGTGGTTAAAGTGCCCTAGGGTTCAATTCCTGGTACCAAAGCAAGAAGAAGAAAAAAAAAACAAACAAGAAGTGTGTAGTCCAATTAGCGCCTTTCCCCACAGTACCTAGAATGTACCCATGAAAACCATATTCTTTTTCCTTTCTGAAAGCCACCAGGCAAATGGCCCTAAGACTGCCACTCTCTTCAGCAGTCAGCACCTACACAAGGGTCCTCTTCCACCAAAGATGCTGAAAACTCCCGGCCTGCCTCTCCCCGCGTGGCAAGGCTCACTGAGGACGGTGACCTCTGCCCTGGCTCCGGATGCGGAGGAGCTGCCGGGGCTGGCCAGAATGTCCTGCGCACCCTTTCTGCTGGTGATCTGCAAACGATCACGACGTTCAGCCTTCGCACTCTACCTTAGCTCCAAAACCCTGGGTAAATGCGAATGTGTCCTCTCAACGCCTCCAAAAGCCAACAACCAGGGACATGGGTGTGGAGCTTTCTGAATGCATCAAAAATGTCAGGGGTCAGGGCTGGAGCGGTGGCTCAGCAGTTACAGCGCTTGTCTGGCATGCACAAATGCACGGGTACAAACCCCAGTGCCCATGTACACAGCTAAGTGTCGGAGCAATGAGAGCCATGTGAAAAACTCAATAAAAATTGATTCTGCCTCTCTCACTGTCCTTCTCTCTTTAAAAAAAATAAATTGTCAGGGTCAGTGCAGGAGAGGAATGGCTTAGCAACAAACCTCCGCCTCTGCCAAAAGCTCCTGCCATTGCCCAGGAAACCAGTGGGAACAACAAAAGGACTTCCCGAGCCAGCAGGTGCTGGAGAGGCCCTCAGCTTGCAGGCCACCCAGAGGGCTGTGGGAGCTTGGCACCACCACCTGCACTGTCCCCTTGGCAGCCCCAGGCTCTGGCAGCAACACTGTCCCCTGCCCAGCCTCCTCCCCTGGTCTCTGTCCCCAAGCGGTGGCATAGGGCACTCGGGGCTACCCCACAGGCAACCTGCCTCTCTTTTTGTTAGGGCCAACTCCAAGAACCTTGGGGCCAGCTATCTGGAGCAGCTAGAGAGCTCTGGGGAGCCACCATGAGGAAGAAATGCAAAATCCCCAGCCCAGCCCCCAACTCTGCATGCGCCCTGGAGGGGACTCTGCTGACAGCACTTGGGGGGGGGGGGTATGCTTGGCTTCCAAAACAGCCTCCCAGTGTACCTCCAGCCACTCACATCCTCAGCCTCCTCTCCCAGGAGAGGGCAGTGGGACAGAAGGTCTACAATGCCCCAGTGCTGCTCAGCTGACTCGAGAAGTCCTCCACCTGAAAAAGTCTGTGGCCTCCTCAACCTCATATCTTGACAACCACTGCCCAATACAATAAAATTGGGTGGTGACACCTTTGTGAGGTGACCAGATCATGAGGGCATAGCAGCCCCAACAGGTGAAGGGGAACCAAGTTAATTTTACTGGGGTTGCAACCAGACGCAAAGCAGAAGGAGGAAAAGAGCAAGCGAGGTACCTGGGAAAGAGCACTGAAGCTCAGCTCTGGGAATCGGGGAATGCTATGCAGCTGAGAAAACACCCTGGTGAGGCTCAAATACACCATCGGACAAAAGCAGATTCGAAAGATATGCTGTCAGGACTGCAGCGGTGGCTCGGCGATTATGGCGCCTACCTGGCATACGCAAAGGTGTGAGTTCAAACCCCAGCACCACGTACACAATGAAGTGTCAGAAAAACAAAATCAAATGAAAAAATAAATTGACTTTCTCCCTCTCTCTTTGGGTAAAAAAAAAAAAAATTATTGCTGGATGTGGTAGCATCCACCTGTAATCCCAGCAGCTTGGGACGCTGAGGCAGGAGGATCACAAGTTCAAAGCCAGCCTCAGCAACTTAGTGAGATCCTGTTGCAAAATAGAATATAAAAAGGGCTGGGGATGTGGCTCAGTGATTAAGCACCTCTGGGTTCAATCCCTGGTACCAAAAAAAAAAAAAAAAATGCTGAGGGGTAAGGTGAAACACTAGCAGTCACCCTATAGTCACTGGGTTAAGACCAATAAAGAGGGGCTGGAGTGGTGGCTCAGCGGTTACGGTGCTTGCACTTGCCTTGCATGCGCAAGGACAAGGATTTGGGTCCCAGCACCACATACACAACAAAGTGTCAGAGGAATGAAAGTCACATGAAAAACTAAATTTAAAAAATTGTGTCTCTCTCACTGTCCCTCTATTAAAAAAAAAAATAAAGAATAACTACAGTACATATTTTTCCAGAAGGCCAACTCTGGAGATTTCAACTTCCTTTTTCTGTAAATCCATCTTTCCCAGAAGTTGTGAAAACACACTCTAGTAACTAGTGAGGGTGCTAGGGATTGGGGAAACAGAAAAGAAGGAAGAGTCAGGAAACACAGGTCCTACGTGAAACAACCTGAAAGCTGCGTCGGCTCCTGCTGTGGATGCCAACGCTCGCCCCAGGATTTTCCACTGGCGGGCAGGGCTGTGGTGCAGAGGACACAAACACGTTAAGCTGAAACCCTGTTTTGTGTTTCCTTTCTTCAAACACTCTTCATCAAGGTGCCCAGCACCCTCTATGAAAGCTCCCACCTAGCAAGAAACATTGGATGACAGGAAGAATAAGGATGGCTGGAGCAGTGGCTCAGCAGTTATGTGCTTGCCTGGCATGTGTGAGGACGCGGGCTCGAACCCCAGCACCATGTACACAACGACATGTCAGAATGAAAGCCACATGAAAACCTAAAAAAATCTGATTCCCTCTTCTGTCACCTCTTAAAAAATAATAAGGACCAGCCTCCTATAACGTAGATGGGATTTCAATTTTATAGCAGAGAGCAGGCTTCCAGATCTTCCAAGGTGGATGCCCTTGGGGGGACAGAGGTGCAGCACTACTATGCGCTCCATCCCCAGCCCTTTTTATTTAGACACAGGGCCTTGCTAATCTGCTCAACTGATCTGGGATTGATGATCCTCCTGCCCCAGCCTCCTGAGTTACTGGGATCACAGGCGTGCGCCACTGTACCTGGATGCCTCTCCTTTTCCTAATGATTCTCAACTCGCCTTCGAATAAGGAGATGCCAAAAGCTGGACCGGAACACAGGTGCCTCAGCACACCGACTCCCTCTTCCTCATCCCTGAAATGATCCGCTGTACCTACCATGATGGTGTGCTCGGGAAATTTGGCACGGACCAGTTTCACGAACTCCACAAAGTGTTCTGAATACCCGTTGGCCACATCCAGGCAAATGAACTTGACCTGCGGCACAGCTGCCAGGATGCTGCTCATCTTCTCCAGATCGCTCTGCCCACTGCCCGAACTCACGGCTACGTGCTGCACCAAAGGAAGCGAGGACACACGTGAAGAGTAGCACCCTCCCTGCCTCCACCCGGCGGGGAGGGACTAATCGGGAGTCCAAACAGCAACCCCATGGGGTTACCCTAATCTGGCAGGGAGGGACTAATTGGGAGTCCAAACAGCAACCCCATGGGGTTACCCTAATCTGATAGCCAGCGGGTCTGCTCAGGAGACAGAGGAGATTGGTTCCCCAAGTATGCTACACTCTGATCACCATCTTTCCCACCCTGGAATTGCATCTATCCTTAAACCCGGACCTCAGCCAGTAAAACTCTCCAGTAACCAGATTCATAAATACTCAGGAGTATTTATGAATGTCCTTGGCTATCATTTTCCCAAGACTTCTGCATGGAAATTTAAGTACGGGAGCCACCAACGCAAATATCGTTCCACAGAAACTCAAGGCAGGACACTGGGAAGAGTAGGGAAGCCTCCCCAAAGAGTAGGGGAGCTGATCCACCAGTAACAGGGACGTAGAGAAGCCACCTTTGTCAGCTGGGGAACGCAATAGGAAAAAGCCTGGCATCTCTGCCGCCATTGTGATATCTGTCTTCTTTATTAGCTTGCACTTGGGGTCAAGACTCTTCTCAATTCTGCACCTAGGCAATGTTAACCGAGATGTGTTCACCTAGTGGGGTGCAATGGTGCGCACCTGTAATCCCAGCAGCTCAGGAGGCTGAGGCAGGACAATCATAAGCTCAAAGCCAGCCTCAGCAACTTAGCGAGGCCCTATCTCAAAATAAAAAGGGGGTGGGATGTGGCTCAGTGCCCCTGGGTTCAACCCCTGGTACCAAAAAAAAAGTTTACCTAAAACCTAGTACTGTAAAGGTTATTAACCCTCAATTTACCTAACCCATCTCATCCCTCTTCAAGACTCATTTTAAGGACTCTGTCAGCTTTTACAGACTACAAGCAAGAGCAATGCCTCAGGGGAGGTAAGGTGCCCCTTCCAGAATCACAGGTCAGACAGATAAACATCCTGAATGACAATGGGAAATCGCCCTGCAACTGATAAGGACTTCCTGGGAGCCACCTCCGCAGAACCACAACTAGAGAATGATCAACCAGACACCAGACTGTCTCCTTATGCAGACCTCACGCCCAGCCCCCCATCTTCCTCCATTCAAACCTAGAGCTCCAGGAAGCACCCAAGCCAGGTTGATTCAAGCTCTCAATCCCAAACAAAAAAAGTAACAGGGAAGGCAGGAATCCAGATCTGTTTGCTGGGACCCCCCTAGAGTCGAGCCTCTGGCCTGGAACTCCAGTAACAGACATGTTGAAAACATTCAGAAATCAAACTGTCTGGCCAGGCAGGGTGGCACACGCGTGTAAGCCCAGTAGCTCAGGAGACTAAGGCAGGAGGATCAAAGTTCAAAGCCAGCCTCAGCAAGCTGGCGAGGCCCTAAGGAACTTAGTGAGACCTCGTCTCAAAATAAAATATTAAAAAAGGGCTGGGGATGTGGCTCAGTGGTTAAGTGCCTCTGGGTTCAATCACTGGTACCAAAAAAAAAAGTGTCCATACGGAACACACGGACTTAGGTAGACTTTATTCTTATCGTTAGTCTCTGACTTAAAAGTGCAGTGTAACGAATGTCCACGGCGCACCGACATCCTGTCTGGCACATCCTCTAGAGATGACGTAAACACGCGGAGGGTCTACGGCCACAGCACCCTGAGCACTTCTGGTCTCATCTGGAGTGTGCACAAGGATGTGCCAAGTTTATATGCAAATTATATATAAGGACTTGGGCTTCTGAGGAGCTTCATATCTGCAGGGTGGTTCTGGAACCAGAGCTCAACGGACAGCCAAGGACAACTGTCCAGTTCATTTGAATACAATATGGCAAAAAATGAAGGACTTAACTGTTGAGCCAGAATCACTGCGTTTCCAGAACGCCCTTCTCACTAATGGAAACCACGCCCAAGCAGAGGAGAGTAGCAGCAGCAGTTCAGACCCAAGATCATCTAATCACAAAGGATCTGATCACGGAGAGGCAGCTGCAACCCACAGCCCTCCTGCCGAATCTGGGTCAGAACCACCTGAAAGCACTGGAAGGCCAGGAGTGCTCCAGCAGGGCTTGCTGTTCTCATTTTACAAACGTCCCCCTTTCTTTTTGATACTGAGGATTGAACCCTGGCACTTAACCCCCAAGTCACATGCCCAGTCCGTGTTTATTTTTTATTTTGGTGCAGGGCCTTGCTAAGTTGCTGAGGCTGGCTTTGAACTTGTGATCCTCCTGCCTCAGCCTCCCGAGTGACTGGGATTACCACCATACCCAGCTGTCCTCCTTTATTTACGAACAGCTTTACTGAGATACGACAGCGCCTTGTTCTTCTCCCTGAGTGCACAATTCCATCATCTGTGGCATATTCTGAGTTGTGTAATCACCACTACCAATTTTAAGAAATTTTCAAGATTTCCAAAAAGAATCTCCCACGCCTCCTAACCATCACCCTTTCCTCCCTCCCCGTTCCCGAGGCACAGGCAACCACTAATCCATTTCATGTTTACAGACTTGCCTGTTCTGGACAATCCATGTAAACAAAATCATTTTGTTTCTGGCTTGTTTTGTACCAGAGATTGAACCCAGAAGCACTTAACCATTGAGCCACAGCTTCAGCCCTTTTTATTTTGAGACAGGGTCTCAGTAAGTTGCTTAGGATCTTGCTAAGTAGCTGAGGCTGGCTTCGAATTTGAAAAAAAAAAAATTTTTTTTTGTACTAGGGATTGAACCCAGGGGTGCTTAACCACTAAACCATATTCTCAATCCATTTTATATTTTATTTTGAGTCATGGTCTCCCTAAGTTGCTGAGACTCGCTTAGAACTTGTGCTCCTCCTGCTTCAGCCTCCCGAGTCGGGATTACAGGCGTGCACCACCACACTGAGTTCAACAGCATCTCTTATACGAAGAGTCACCCTCACGGGCTTTCTGTTTACTAAATTCAAATAAACTTGCTATAATGAGAGGATTTTCTATAGCCGGCAGCCACGGTCACGCTGCATCTACCCTGACCCCTGGCAGGAAGCACAGCTTTCCCAGCTCTGGTGTGGGAAAACAGACGCTCTCACAGGTAAATCCTAAACTGTGCCACAGAGCAGGTTTCCTGAGCAAGCCCCTGGAGTGACACAGGCTGGGGACCACACTCTGATTCGAAAGCTCCTGAAGCCTGCAGATTCTCTCCCCTGCAGCCATCATAGCAGAACCCAGGCATGCACAGTACCTGCAGACATTCTGGGTGCTTGGCAGCGAAGAGCTTCCAGTCCTCCAGGGAGTAATGCTTATGAACCGCTGTGAACATGGAGTGCTAGGAGACAAGACAGTGACGTCAGGGTGAGCAGCCGCAGGAGCCCTGTCCCCTCTGCCACCTGCGGATGGGAATGCCACTCATCCTTACTTTGCTTTGCATATGCTCCTAGGAGCCAAAGCCAGGCAAAGGTATCGCCAGTGAAATCTCTCAACAGTGCTTCCCACGCTAGTGCGGCAATGTTGACCATCATGGATCACGCCCACAGCCGAGGCACGGCCACGGCCCAGAAGGGCCACCCTGAGACACAGCTGCTTCACCCGCCCTGGAGGACTACCTGCCACTGTAACAGGGACTTGGGCTGCTTTTTCTGAGAAGCACCAACTCTTCACTTAGGCCTGCGGAAGGGTAACTAAGGACAGGACGGAGTGTGGCCTCTCTGCCTTCATGTCCTCCGTCTCCTGGGTCAGACTCAGCTCTGCACTTAGACATGCTAACTGTTTCAGGTGCTCCTCCAAAGCCGGCCATCCCCCATTTCAAGGCTAAAGACGTTACGATAAGAGTAACCCAGGCATTTAAGATTTGCACGGATGTTCACCTGCCAGCTTTTACAACTTCCTGTTCCCGACCCCCGGAGCAGCTCCTAGGAGTCTCCAGCCACTGCTCTCCACCTTCCTGAACAGCAATCTCTGCAGGTCATCAGCCATGAGTCTCCTCCACCCGCCCCAAGCAGGAGCAATGGTCACCAGAACCAAGTGGCCTCCTTCCAGGATCACAGGACTATTCCAGAACATCCTGCAGAAGGGAGACTGCCCCCTCAAGCAACAAGGGCCTCACAAAAGCAGGCCCAAGAAGTATCACCCAGAGCACAGGTTGACCATGCCCTGTCCTCTTCATTTCAACCTGAAGTTCCCGTCGGCACCCTCAGACAGGCCACGACACTTGACCTCACTGTACCTTCCCAATAAAGCTATTTTGATTAAAAGTTCCTTTTCTGTTTTTTTTTTTCTGTGTAATTTTTGGAATGAATGGCCAGACCTGATTTAGTGGGGGGAAGGAAGGTCCTTAGAATAGGGCCAATGGCCTGGGACGCCAATAATCCATGAAAACCTTTTCTTGTGTTCACTTCTTATTAAATACTTCTGGTTAAAAACTAAACCCAGGGTCTGGAGCAGTGGCTCAGCAGTTACAGCACTTGCCTGGCACGCATGAGTACACAGGTTCAAACCCCAGCACCCACGTACACAACTAAGTGTCAGAGCAACAAAAGCCATGTGAAAAACTAAAATTGATTCTCTTTCTCACCTGTGCCTCTCAAAATAAATAAATTAAAAATTAAAATAATAATAATAAACCTAAACCCACCAGCCAGGCACAGTGGCACACACCTATAATCCCAACCACTTGGGAGGCTAAGGCAGGCGGATCACAAGTTCAAAATCAGTCTCAGCAACTCAGTGAGGCCCTAAGCAACTTAGCAAGGCACTGTCTCAAAATAAAATATAAAAAAGGGCTGGTGGTATGGTTCAGTGGTTAAGCATATCTGGGTTCAATCCCTGGTTCAACAAATAAATAAATCTAAACCCATCAGGCAGTTGATTTTAAAGGAGAAAATTACACAAATGACAACCCTAAATCTACATCTGTCCACCCACCTTTCCTACCATTGTGCCAGTGCTGAGAAGGCATCGTTTCATTTTCAGAGCAGCATTTTTACCTTCATGATCTCATTCATGGAAAGGGCTTCACATGGTTTTTCATGGACCAGTAATTTCACGTGTGAATCAACTGATTATTCCGATTCCCCTTATTTTTAAACTGTGCTAGTTAGCTTTCTGACACTATAACAAGATACCTGAGATAATTAACTTATAAAGAGAAAAGGTTTATGTGGGCTCACAGTCTTGGGGGCTCCAGTCCCTGATCAATTGGCCTATTGTTTGGGGACTGTGATTATGGCAGGAGAACATGGCCAGAGCAAAACCACTTACCATCATGATGAGCCAAGGAGCAAAAGGGAATGAGGAAGACATGGATCCCACAATCCCCTTTCAAAGGCATGCCCTCAAGGACCAGAAGACCTCTGATTAGGCCCCCCACTTAAAGGCTCCACCACCTCCCCAAAGCACCATCCCTGGCCCAGGCTTTACACACCAGTCTTTGCACTAACAGGCACATGAACTAATAGGGTATTCACTAATAGCAGTGGCTAATGGCAGAGCAGAGCAAGGGGAAATGGGGAGAATACCATACCCGTTAGCAATTAATCCATTAGCCTCTGGCCCAAAGCTC